>WNNJ02001630.1:0-63355 GCA_012934845.2 Pomphorhynchus laevis | reverse complement strand
ATAACATATATTATATATTATATAATAATATTATATTGTAATATCATATATATTACACTTTTAAGTATTAAAAATGTGGTTTTATGCACATTTTATTTTAGGAGCAGAATCAACGAAACTAGGAAATTGTAAGTATTTTTTGAATTTTGAAAAGAATCAATAAAATACTGAGTTATTTTTATAATTCACTAGCTTCTGCAAGCGTAATAAAAACGATTTTAAAGCATTGCTTATCAAAATCATTGCATTAAAACTTTTAAAAAGTGTATATCAAACTTTTTAAGTTCGTAATAGAAATTTTTGATGTCGCGAAATATAAAAATAAATGAATCACATATCTTCGTTGATAACTATTTGATGCAATCTTCAGGAATATTTGAAACAATAATTTACAACTCAACACACACGTTCTGTTAGTAGTTTAAAATAATTCTGAGCAAATGAATTTATAATTGAATTTATAATTGTAATTATTGTTTATTATTTATATATTATTTTTAAATGTTATTTTTATATAAAATAACAATTTTTGAAAATTGTTTAAACGTGCTAAATAAAATATATAATTTTTTTAAATGTTATTTTTATATAAATTAAAATATAATATTTTTAAAACAATGTAATTATTTTAAATTAATAAAAAATTAATTTTAATTTTCAGATACTGTATCTGATATTACATTATCTAATTAATATTTTTATATTAATGTATTATATCACAAATTAACATTGAATATTTGTTTATAATTAAATATTAGTATTAATATTAATATTTGTTTATAATTAAATATTAGTATTTCTAACTTTAATGCCAAAATTATTCATTTTTACCATTTTTAATTCATTGTTGGCAGCAAAACGTTTTATGATTTTTTAGAATACAAAAAATATTTAAACTTTTTAGAAAAATGTAATAATTAAACAGTTTTTAATTTTTCATACACTCGTTTTAAGATTTATACATTATTTAAGTATATATAAATAAATGTAAATAAATGTAAAATAATGAATGAATAAATATAAATACCTTTTATATTATATATTTACAATTGTTTATAATAATCAATGAGGAACTAAAGAGTAATTAAATCCATGTTTAGTAAACGAAAAATTCTAAAATAAAGAATACTGTATCTGATATTACATTATCTAATTAATAGTTTTATATTAATGGATTATATTACAAATTAACATTACTTATAATTAAAATCACCGACAAATACTTAACATGGAAGTGGTAAAATATATAAATAAATACAATAGTATGTAAAATATATTTAAACTCTTAAGTAACAATTTTTTATGAATGGATAATAAATAATAATATACACTGTGGTGTAATCAAATATTCATAATCAAATGTCGTCAAAAAATACACCAAACATAGAACTGCAAAATATAAATATTAAATAAATATTAAATTAAGATATAAACATTGAAAATCGTAAAATATTCATCAAAGTATTAATCATCAATAATCATAAAATCATAAAAATGAAATTTTGATGATTTAAAAGTAAATTTAAAACATTAAAAAGTAAATTTAAATTCTGAAGTGAAATTTTTTTATGGAATGGATGGTAAATAATATACTCTGAATTAGAAAAGGATACATAAATAAGTAGATTTTATCAGATAAATACGTTATTAGCATGCATTTGACCCTGCGGTTAGGTTTGGTGGAAGAATAGCGACCGAAACCTGATAACGTCGAAGTTTTTTCAGTTCATTTTTAATATTAATTCTAAATATTATTTAAATAAATCTAAATTATATCAAATTTTAAGATTTAATATTATTCATAAAATAATAATATAGTATATTGTTTTATATTTATTTTTTGTTGTTATAATAACCTGCGAGTTTAAAAAATACTGACGAACACTGACTTGTATCGGTGACTTCGTAATCTTGTTGACAAACAATGTTTTGATGTGTTTGACGGGCCCATTTGCGGGAACCCTTTGTATGTTCGTAACCAATTTATTTATATAAATAAATTATATTTTAATTATATTATAATTAAAATAATTATAATAACATAAAATATATTTATTTTATTTTTTGTTGTTATTATATTATAATAATATAAAATATATTATTATATTATATTTAATAATATAAATATAGACTCTGTTAACTTATCTGATCATAGATTACCGATGATTTGCTAAGTTTTAAATCTAAGCGATAAAGGAAAATCCATTTGTAAGTAATAATGATGCTCTGGGATAAATAAAAATTTTAAAAACAATATTTTTAATTATCTACACCTTCTGTAATCAAAATTTAATTTCTTTATATTTATTTATTTTTCTTTATTTATGCATCGTCAGATAAGCTTTTTTAAGATAAGTTTTTTTAATATGGCAAATTCAAACAGACTGTGTGCTTATAAGCCCACAGAAGCGAAACAGATTGAAAAAAGTCACTCGTTTAGTAGCATTGATTGTAGTTGCTTTTTAAAGAATGAGAGTGAGGATGAAAATTGCAGGTGATCAGGTAGGGAATTCCAAAGGAGAAGAACAGCGATATGTAGGGATCGACGGCCAAAGTTCGTTGAGTGAATAGGTACGTGTAGCAGAAGAGAAGCACAGGAACGTAGGTGAGTAGAAAGAGAGTGATATTTACTTAGAGTTGGCAGATAGAGATAAGAACGAGAATTGCAATGGAGAAGACGATAAGTTAGATAAGGCAGACGAAAACGAACGCGATGTTCAATACTTAGCCATCCAAGTTTTGATAAATAGGAAGATAATAAGTAATAATTATAATAATAATATCTTATTATCTTATAAGATAATAAGATATTAATAAGTCGAAAGAGGATGCACACAGCAGTGTTAATGAGGCATTGAAGAGGTTAAAGGGATGACTTTGAAGAGAAGACGAGAATGCTAAGACAGTAATCAATACGATGGAAAAGAAGTGATAAAATAAGAAATTTGTAAGAACTATCATCTAACAATTTAAAATGAGACGAATATCACGAAGAAAAATATTTGAAGATCTAGCTTTGTCACGAATGAAGGGATCGAGATGCAGGTTATTGTCGAAGTGAACACCTAGAAATACTAGTTAATCTACAGCAGAAATAATTGTGGTAGGAAGATACAGAGAAGGAGGAAATACAGAAACAGTGGAGGGTAAAATCTATAACGCCTTAGATTTGGAAGGATTGATATACATGTGCAAAGAAATTAGATGTTCTGAAAGAGCACGAAGACAATTCTACGAGGATATGAAAATTTGGCTTAGGGAATAAGGAGACGAGTATGAATAAAGAAGTATATCATCAGCGTACTGCATTACTCTGAATTAGAATTTATTAGTTATAAAATATAAATCTCCAAGCAGCATAAAGAGAATAGGGCCAAATACAGAACCTTGAGGTTCACCACAAGAGAGAGAAGATAAAGGAGAACACATTGAATTAGAATGTACGGAAAATGATCGATCGGAGAGATACGAAAGGAACCAAGCCAAGGTGACGAAGAGAAGCCATAGTGATATCGAAGACGAAAAATAAGGATTATGTGATTGACAATGTCGAATGCAGATGAAATATCGAGCGATATTACCACACTACAAAATCCTTTGTCACGAGCGAAGAGCAGATCAGAAAAAACTTTATGATATGCTAGTTCGGTGGAATGATTGGAGCAGAAAGCAGATTGAAAAGAAGGGTTGAGCTGCGATGAAGAGAGATGCCTGTTGATCTGATCTAAGACAAGGTGTTAAAGAATTTTAGATAAGGTTGGTAGAATTGATATTGGGCGGTAAAATGAAGGAAGAAAGGGTCAAGAAAGGTCTTTTTAAGTAGGGGACGAATAATGGGCGCTTTCCAAAGAACAGAATATATGCCATTCTTGATCGACGAGTTACAGAGGCTAATAAGGAAAGGTATAAAGTCAGTGGACAACCATTTGAGAATTTGATTAGGGATGGGATCGGCAGGAGAGATAAGAAATGAGGAAACAAGATACATCATCTTCAGATACCAAAATTAGGTAAAAGAGCTCAGGAATACGATTAGATCAGCACAAGAAGTTTGTGGAAGGACGATGATCGAATCGTCCTTCCACAAACAGTAAAGAGACTTACAGTAAAAGAGACTGGTAAGGAAAGGTGTGAAGTCTGTTTAAACAATTTGAGAATTTGAGTAGGAATGGAACTGGAAGGAGAGGACTTACAGGTTGACGAAATTATAAGGCAAGATACCTCATCTTCAGATACTGCAGGTAGGTAAAAGAGCTCAAAGATACGAGTAGATTGGTACACGAAATTTGTGGAAGGATGATGATCGAATCGTCCTTCCAGAAACAGTAAAGAGACTTTTAGTAAAAGAGACTGGTAAGGAAAGGTGTAATGCCAGTGAACAACAATTTGAGAATTTAAGTAGCAATGGGACTGGCAGGAGAGGACTTAGTATGACGAAATAAGAAGGCAAGATACCTCATCTTCAGACACTGCAAGTAGGTAAAAGCGCTCAGAGATAGGAATAGACCGGATACGAGTAGTATTTATCGTAAGAAATATTACGTCATACGTTTTATATTTTAAAAGGATTAATTTGATTGCTTATCTGATAATTAAATTATCTGAAAAATACAAAAGCCGAGGGTATCAATAATTGAATAAAGCAAAATGTTGCACAATGTTTTTTGTTCATGTTTTTAAATGTTTTTAAATTGATTTAAAATGTGTTTAAATTTATTAGAAATTCAATATAGTTTGATAAACATATCTCGACTTTCATTGTATTTAATACTTTAAATAATATAAAATAACATTAGTATTTAAAATGTTTAAATACTTTTAAAATAATAAATTATAAAATATTTATAAAAAATATTTATTCGTTTTAACTGTAAACGTTTGTATACGTTTTGTTAATGTTTGAACAAAACGTTTACTTTATATGGGAAGTAAAATAAATTGATTTCTACTTGATTGGATTTCAATTCTACCTGATCAGACTCTTGTGGCCAGGGCAACAAAGAAATAATCACATCGAGAATGATTTATTAGTGATTTTGTGTGCTATTTGATGATATTAAATATAAAAATATTTTTAGTTAATGAGTAAACTATCAAACATTTTCAAATTTGCTAATTTTACGTTGCTATATAGCAAAATAATAGAAAACCATAAGAAAAATCTTTATTTTTGCCAATAATTTTTGACACATTAAAATTTTGACTTTTCGCAATTAATTATTGATTTGTTAAATATCCATTAACAAATCAATAATCTACGTTCAGCCCATCTACGTTTATCTAATGGACTGATAATTAAATAAATTAATCATAATTTATTAATTATTATAATTACGTGAAATTCAATCATGAAAATTCAATCGGTAAAGCTCGATAACGACTTAACAAAATTCAAATGATAAAGCTAACGTAACTAGTTTCAACAAATAAATACTGTAAACTACCTTGTGTGAAACGTGATAGAGCCTTGAAATTCGTTTTACTAGTAGATTTTTGGCAAAGCTTTTGGATTTCATGCTCGATTTGTTTCTCTAACAAGCAAATATCTCTCTCAAAGTTGTCCGGATTCAAATTTTTAAGTTCTTGCTAAAATGATACTCGTATTAAAACTGACAATAATAAATAACGATAACATTTGTAGGTTCTATTATTATTGCTTCTTATAATTAAATTTTAAAGGTTTATTAATAATTCGTTATTATTTTATTTTTAATTAATATTTAATTATCTGAAATGAATAAACAAGAAATCTTTATTAAATCCTTATAATTATTTAATAAGGATTTATTCTTTTCTATTAATTTCAGATAATAAATTAAAAAAGTTTTTAAATATTTGCTATTCAATCAATATCTTCATTATTTTCTTGATTAATAAATCGCGCATAAGTTAACGCAAATAAGAATTTTTAGTGAACTTTAACAAATAAAAAAACTTGGCTGCTATCGTTCCTCGATTTAAATTTAATTATATCTGTGAATATCAGAAACTGACGTTTTAAAAAATAAAAATTTCAATAGTTGATACTGATCTATTATTGATAATATATCATATTATATTATCATATTATATTATTAATATATAATAATATCAATTATTATTTTATCGATAGAATATAAATTCTTATTTTACTGGTAACAATTTAAAGAAAAAATATTAATTATTGTTTGTCGATAAGATTTTGTCGATAAAATATTATTTCCTATTTTATCGATAAAATAATAATTGATATTTTATCGGTAAAATCTAATCGATAAAACAAATTATTATTTTATCTATGAAATAAAAATTAATATGCTATCGATAAAATAAGAAATAATATTTTTTTCGACAAAATTTTGTCGATAAAATCTTATCGACAAAATCTTATCGACAAAATAAGATTATAAATTTTATCGACAAAATAAGATTATATATTTTATCGACAAAATTAGATTATATATTTTATCGATAAAGTAAGAATTTATATTTTATCGACAAAATAGTAATTGATATTTTACCGACATAATCTTTTTGGTAAAATAATAATTAATATTTAATCGATACATTCTTATAATTTAAATTAGGATTGATGTTTTTCAGAAAAAATACGAATTTTAAATAGTTGATACTGATCCATTATTGATAAATAGTTATTGGAGCTGGATCAAATGAAAGAAGGAATTATTTTTGATATTTCGCTAACTTCAGAAAATTACCTCAAAAGGTAATTAAAAATTTAAAAAATTAAAAAAAATTAAAAAATTAATTAAAAAAGATTAATAACCAATTATTAATGCCGGTTTGCATGCCTGGTCGTGCCGGTTTGCACGACCAGGCTAATCCTCTGGAGTAAAAACGTATTTGCGCAAGGCTCGTAGCAGTGACGGTGGAGCTCGTCAAAAAAGACGGTAGCCCACTAGTGGGAGAATTCGCACAATTCTTCCACTGGGAGAATTGTGCGAATCCTTGAGAGCGCGGTTTGTGAGTGTGAATGAATCCACATTTCGTTTCGTTTAGATATAGCCTGAATTCGGGGTAGAGTTGGGTAGTAGTTCGATATCGTGGCATATGTTTTCCGTGAGGCCTCCGATAACGCCGTCGTCGAGATACCAAACATCAAAACTGAAAGTGAATTTTTTGAGCAGTGGATTGATGGCTAGCCAGAATAATAGCAGCCCGAGAGGATCGCCTTGTTAAACTTCTTCACGTGATTCGATCGTGTGATCGCCGTATTACAGGAGGCTTACGCCGGAGTAGTAACAATGAACGAAGAGGGATAACGCGGGAAAGTGCTATGTCGTTTCTGTCAGCACAGTTGTACGACTAACATTGTTGAAGGCATTAGTAAAATCTATCTTTAACAGGCCTTCCCCGGCACGTCATTCCCTCAGAGAGGAACAAGCGTGTGGCGTGCACTGCCGCTTCACAACCTGATTTTACTCATATGCCGATCTGATAAGATTTCAGAAACGTGGAAGCTTCATTGCGAATCAGTAACGATGCAGTCTTTGCCACCAACCAACGTAGTGTATTGCCAATTGCGATGGGACGAAGTCCTCCATCTTTCTTGTTGAAACTCAGTAGAGTGGCGCCAAAGAAATACGGCTGAACTGTTTTTGGTACATCTCCTTTGAGAACAATATTGATGAAATTTGTCAACTGCTTGACCAGTCATGTGTCTCTCCAAGTGTTTGCTGTGCCGACTATATCTTGAAGATGACGTGGGCGAAATCCGTCAAAACCTCCCGCCGTTCCCTTAGGAAATAAGCGCATCGCCGCTATAACGTCATCTGGAGTTGCTATGATCGCCTCATACTGCGCATGTGCTTGTTGACAGGTTAATTGTAAAATAAATCCAGTGATTGTGATTAAGAACATGTTGGTCTGATTCAAATGCATAACGATTTGAAAGCAGAACGATCTGAAAGCAGGACAATAAGAAAGCATGACGATCTGAAAGCCGGACGATCTGAAAGCCGGACGATCTGAAAGCCGGACGATCTGAAAGCAGGATGATTTGAAAGCAGGACGATCTAAAAGCATGACGATTTAAAAGCAGGACGATTTGAAAGCAGGACGATCTAAAAGCATGATGATCTAAAAGCATGAGGATCTAAAACCATGAGAATCTGAAAGCAGGACGATCTGAAAGCTAGACGATCTGAAAGTAAGGCGGCCTGAAAGCTAGACGATCTGAAAGCTGGACGATGTGAAAGCTGGACGATCTGAAAGCTAGACGATCTGAAAGTAAGGCGGTCTGAAAGCTAGACAATCTGAAAGCTGGACGATGTGAAAACTGGACGATCTGAAAGCTGGACGAGCTGAAAGCTGGACGATTTGAAAGATGAACGATCTGAAAGATGGACGATCTGAAAGATGGACGATCTGAAAGATGGACGATCTGAAAGATGGACGATCTGAAAGATGGACGATCTGAAAGATGGACGATCTGAAAGATGGACGATCTGAAAGATGGACGATCTGAAAGATGGACGATCTGAAAGATGGACGATCTAAAAGCCGGACGATCTGAAAGCTGAACGAGCTGAAAGCAAGACGATCTGAAAACTGGACGATCTGAAAGCAGGACGATCTGAAAGCAGGACGATCTGAAAGCTGGACAATCTGAAAGCTGGACGATCTGAAAGCTGGACGATCTGAAAGCTGAACGTTCTGAAAGATGGACGATCTAAAAGCCGGACGATCTGAAAGCTGAACGAGCTGAAAGCAGGACGATCTGAAAACTGGACAATCTGAAAGCAGGACGATCTGAAAGTTGGACGATCTGAAAGCTGGACGATCTGAAAGCTGGACGATCTGAAAGCTAGACGATTGAAAGCTGGACGATCTGATTGCTGGATGATCTGAAAGCTGGATGATCTGAAAGCTGGATGATCTGAAAGCTGGACGATTGAAAGCTGGATGATCTGAAAGCTGAACGACCTGAAAGTAGGACGATCTGAAAACTGAATGATCTGAAAGCTGGTCGATTATAATTAGTTATAAGAATCAAGACAAGTTTATTACCAGTTATTTGCTAATTGGAATAAATTAAAATATTTGTGTATTTGCAGAATTAACCAAATTAATTGTCAAGTAGTTACTTGTGAGAGACATTTACAATAACAAACTATTGGATATGACAATAATAAGATCTCTGGCATATTTTTCGATTCGGAATTTAACGATAAATGCGAAAAAACAGCACAAGCATTGCCTACTAAAAATGTGTTTGGAAAGAATTTACAGCTAAATATAGGATCTACAAGAGTCAACCAGATAGGTCACAACACATTTATACTGTCAAGAACACATAAATAATAAAAAAGCTAAACAACATAGTAGCTTGTGTTCTCTGCAAACGAAGGCAAAATGAATGATCACCTCTTTTAGTTTTAAATTATAAAGAGAAATTTAATAAATGATAATAATTTAACTATATAATCCTGCAAATTATAACAGTGCAAATTACACAAGAAGCTGTACTGTGCTAACTCTGAAAATAAATACTAAATTGCTGTATGAATTTGAAGTGTTGTTGCACACTGAAAGTTAGAAGTGTCTGTCATTTATAAAATAATTTGTTTTATTACATAAAACAAAGTTATTATTAAAACAAAGTTAATTATTATAAGCGTTAAACGATGACAATTATAAACATATATTTTGGATAACCGCGAACATTATTTGAAATAAATGGCTTCAGCGACTGTTCTATGTTCGATTGTTCTATCAACGATTGTTCGATGAGAACAATTGCATTAAAATAACTAATAATTCAATAATTGATTTTTAAGTTGTTATTGGGCATAATGATTTCATCTATTAATATATTTGCATCAGTTATAATAAAAAAAACAAGAATGCATCGAAGTCGACATTCGCTAAATAATTGTTTTAAATAATACATTTAAATATTTGAAATTTAATCAATTTTACAAATTAAATTAATTATATTCAATTTAATCAAATTAAATATATTAATGGAAAACGAATAGTAAAAATTAAAAAATAACAAAGTTGGAGGAAACAAATACGATCGAAATTCATTTATAAAAGAATTAGTAACCTCAAGTAAAGAATCAATACACTGGCTACGTTTATAAGCAGGAGGATCGCATTCGGGTAAAAGCAGGTCTTCATCTTTCTCAGTAAACTCCTCAACTGTTAAGGCAGCAGCGTACGTCTCTTCAAATTCTAAAATTCGTGATCGAATAGTTGACCTACTCAATTTTACAGTGGCCGCTATATTTTCGATTGTTCTATTAAATCCATGTATTCGTGCCGCAAACAAAAGCGCTTAAGAAGCAGATTGAAAATTAAAAATCAAAATATTAAAAGTTATGAATACAAAAGGTATGCTTTTAATAATTTTAAATAAAAGATAAAATTAAATTTTGCAAATACAAAAATAGCTTTATAATTTGTTAAAATTGTTTCTGATGTGTCATATATAATAATATATAAAATATTATATATAAAGATATATAATTAAAAAACTGCAAAATATAAAAATAAAAACGATTTTTATAAACAATAATTAATATAGCAAGTTTTGTTTTTAAACAAAAATTGTATAAAAAATATTTGCTTATTTCATCCATTTAATTAATTATCTAATTAGAAATTTCGTACACTTTAATCATTAAATTATTTAAAAGATATAAATATAGAAAATATACCTTAGTATCGATTTTTATTTGTGTTATTCAATTTATTTGATTGTTCTATATTCGATTGTTCTATCAGCGATTGTTCTGAGAACAATTGCATTGAAATAACAAACAATTCAAGAATTGATTTCTAAGTTGTTATAGGGCATATGTTTTTGAATAATTTTTAAAAATTAATTTTAGAAAATATAACTGTTAACTTATTATCGATTTTTATTTGTAATAATCACAATTTTTAATGTTGAGAATTAATTGTCTTAAAAGAATTAATGGTGAAGTGAATTTATAAAAATGTAAGCATTTTGGTGTAAATTAATTGAATTGCATAGATTAAATAGACTGTAATATAGTCTATGTATAAATAGTCCTTGATAACTAATATTGATCATTAGGGAACGTGGTAAAACCAATTTACTAATACTTAAAAAGAATTGATTTATTCAATTAAAAATTCAGACGTTGCAAAAATTAATTTCAAAAATTTTTTGATTGAAAAGTGTTTTCACAAATATTGCGACAATCATATGAAATACGTCCGACCATCATATAATACGTCCGCCCATCATATGAAATTATTTATAGTTTATAGCATAAGCTATAAAGTAACTGTTAAAGTAACTTCAACTAAACGGCAAAATTATTGCTTAATTTAAAATTCAAAATGTGAACTTATAAAACTTTACAGTAATGTCTTTCTATAGTCCAGATTAGCTATCAAAATCGAGTAGATAATTTACATGAAAATTATTTGAAAAACAAAAAATCAAAAACCAACGAGGAAAGACAAACATATACAACGCATATCAGTTCAAACAGTAATGACTCGAACACAAGATAAGTGCACGATAAGGTAAGGTACTTTTTATTTTCAAATAAGATTAGAGAAATAAAAAATTACTAATTTTTCTATTTTCTGTCGCATCATAAGAAATATGATGGAAAAAATTATCACGAGCAAATTAAAACATATTAAATTAGGTGAAAGAAATATCAACGATATTTCTTTATAATTTATAGAATTAAAATTTATCAATTATATTTTGAGAGTTGTAGCTTAGTTAAATTAAATTTCGTTACTTCTAATATTAAAGGACTTATATTTTTGAGTACATTATTTATAATATATAAATTTAAATTTGTATAACGTGGCTTAAAATATTATAAATCCGTTATTAAGCAATAGGTATTTATTCTAGTTTAAATTGTATTTATAGAAATGGCAAAACTTAAGATAAGCTGCTACGATATGAAAATAACTTTCCTAATCATTTAGGTACCGAATAACATAGGCCTATATGAGTAGATCTAAACATCATTTGACTTGATACTGCGTTGAAAATAAGTTGTACTTCATCTAGGATAATAAAACGCACCGAATTCTTTATATGTTTGGTAATAGTGCCGAATGATGACAGTTGACCAATTTAATCATTTAAATTCTAATTATTAAAAGATAATTTGAATGCAAATATCACAATTTAGCATTATTGTTTAATTTAAGTTAGCTAAATTACCTGCCCCACATAAGCCTGCCGGTCTACGACCTAGCACCATCCAATCACGCTTCATTCGCTGTGCTATACGAAGAGCAGTCATTGCCACTTGATGAGATTTTTCACCAAATCCGAGCTTTTCAGCAAATCGAGGAATATATAAGCTTGGATCTAAAATATTAAAATGAAATTATATTATAGAAGCAACTGCACTAATCAAACCTGTTGGAGGAAGATGAATGCATAATGCCATTGTAATGCACATGTAACACTTGCACACGACAACAACGTTAGCCTGCGCCAAATCACAAAAATCCAAAAGCATGTCTAAATGCACATTTAAACTAAAATTTCGAAAATTATAAAACATTTGAAATCAAAATTTAGTAGATGTTGGCAATTATTTCTAAATGTTGGCATTTTTGTATGACGAATAGCATGCAATTATAGCTAACATTTTAAATTATTTCTTGATGTAATATTCAACATATTCAATACCATTGAACAGCTTATCTAACGGCATTCATCGAAAACAGAATTATATAAGCTCATCTAAATTTGTTAAAAGTTACCCTTTATGAATTTAAATCATTTATGAACTCGCAATTTATGAGATAGAACTTAAACAGCACTGTAACTCTGGTTGACAACTTTCTAAAATGTTTTGTATTTCAAATGTCATTTAGAAAAAACCAAATCCGAATATTGGAAATTTACACTTTTAAACGTTTTATAAAAATTACTATATACTAACTATTTCATTATAAAAATATTGATATTATATTAATTTTAATATTTTAATTGTTAAATAGTGACAAAAAAAGTCAATCGTAAACAATATTTAACCGTGGCAGTAAAAATTGTCCAGTAATCATTCGAGGATTTAATTTCAGAGTAAAGTCTGCTTTATTATCATAAATAATCCTATTCTCATTGAGGCTAATGTAAATCGCTTCCATTACTTTCCTTGTACATGAATTAGCCTCAACTTTAAAAGTTGTAATGGAGGATACATCCATAATTTGGTTGTATTTTATCACATGTTGTGACACTGCGCAGCTTAATTTGGATTTGTTTGATATAGCATTCTAAATTGTTTTTATGCTCTTTTTATGTTCTTTATATCCAATGTTCATCCCATACGTTTAACATTAGTGAGCAAGTTTCACATTTGAATGCATATATGTCTTCTAGCTTATTCTGTTTGGGCTTAATCTTAAATTTTGATAAATTTGGTTGTGCTCAAGTTAAAGTAACCAGTCTTTTTTCCTCCTTCCATATTTGAATAAATTTCTGTTTGAGTAGGTCATTAGTTGTTTCATTTATATATGGAATCTCTACGTATATTCTCATTACTACCCTTTGTTATTAGAAGAGATTCTCTTGGCATAGTAAAATGCTCTCGACATAAGGCGAAATGGATAATAAGCATTTATTAATATTGAATTGATGGTCCTTATCTCACTTATAAGTAGATTTCTATTAGACCAAAAAGCTTTGAGGTAATTTTTTTTTATTTTCAGACACATTAAATAGTAAAGATACGTGCATTAAATAAACTATTCCACTAGAAGATAAAAGTAAAATTAATTTTATGGATGTGAAAATTATTAAAACCAACAATAAACTGGAAGCTACATCGCAAAGATGTACTAACAGTTCTACCTAATCGGAAAGTGTTATCCCGATTGCGTGGTGAATTTCGTTAGCTCATTAGTTACCTCAGAGCTTTTAATATTTTGTCTGAATAATTTGTTAGAGGAAAATAAATAATATTTAGAAACGAAATTTATTATTGAAAGAAGAAAAGGCATCCACCGACAGAACATTGTTGTTAAAACCGATATTTCGGTTTCAAAGCGAAACCGTTTTCAAGGTATATTATTTATCTTACAAACTTTTTTTTCACCTATAAAAGTTTGTAAGATAAATAATATACAATTACCTTGAAAACGGTTTCGCTTTGAAACCGAAATATCGGTTTTAACAACAATGTTCTGTCGGTGGATGCCTTTTCTTCTTTCAACAATAATGTCGACCGACATCCTCGACTATCTTTTAAATTTATAAATTTATAATTTCTAAGAAATAAATAATATTTTATGATGGCGCCCACGTGCCACCGAAATGAAGTTCACTTAATGAAGTTCTTCACATATAGAACTGTTGGTACATCTTTGCGATGTACTTTCCAGTTTATTGTTGTTTTTAATAATTTTCGGTCGAATTATAAATATAATGTATTCGAATTATAAATACAATATGAGAAACCAAAATAAAATTGAACCAATTCGAAAAATAAAGTAAAACCAAATGCACAAAAAATAGTCGTTCATCTTAAAAACGCACTTTAATCTGCTACTCGATCTGTACGTTTCACATCAATGCACATTATATTATTCACCTTATATTTAACTTGCAAATCAAATTACAGTAGGTGATGTTCCTTAAACGACTGTGTTTAATTGAACACTTCCTCGTGTTCAATTAATATAGGCGAAAATATCCGCTAGAAAGAACTAATTGAAATAAGGAGAAAAATGTGATACTACATTGCATTATACGTCTCAGCACATTATACGTCTCAATAATTGATTAAGTCCCAAATGATTAAAAATCATCTGTAATCATTTGACTAAAAATTACGTTATCGTAAACAAGTTAACGTCATTATTATATACCGTTGACGTAAACGGCAAATTCCTGTTTGAATTGCAATAATGTAGTGGCACTCTGGGGATTATCTTGAGAACTGTCGCTTTCTAATAAGTCTTAATAAGTCTTAAAACGAAATGCAATTAGCAAATATTTTCAACTTCATTTGGCATCTACAATAGCCATAATTAATTATTGAAACATAATAATAGGTGTGTCCCCACAAATTCGATTTTAAATCCATTTTGAAATGCATGCGTTGTTGTGATAAAGGGTCTGCATTTGTATAGTTGAAATAATCAAAAACGAAAGTTGCAAATTGATCAAATTACTTACGTGGTGTGCCTTCTAGTCTAGCAACAATGTACAGACAAGAAGCGACAATGTGAGTAAGTTTACGTCCACGAGTAAGGCCTTGATCCAGAGAAAGTTTGTAAAAGTTATGAGCCATATCAACCAAATGTGAAGGCATGCTTAGAGCGTTGGCCATAGCAGAAATATGACGTTTCGCTAAATTAAACAGGCAAATATTAAAGAAATATTAAATATTTGCGAACCATTATACAGAGTAATCTCGCGACTACGCTTATTGCCATGATGTAATCCACCAAGAGATGTTGCTCCTATCTCTATAAAAAAACAAAAGACATTAGACAGCTCCAAATTAAAATTTGGGCAAAATAGCAACTCAACTAGTTTGCTATTTATCTAAATAGCAAACTAGCAAACCATTGAATAATCTAAGTGAGAACAAGCCGATTAAAAAGAATGTAAAAGAGTAACCGACAGGGCAATCAAGAGAAAAATAAACGGATCGAAGATAAAAATAATTAAAATACAATAATCAGTTGTAAATAATCTTTTGATATGTAATATCATAATATTATAGTCTTATTTTTAGCTAATTATAGATTAATTATTGCTTAATTACAGCCTAATTATTGCTAAACTACAAAGCTGGTGGCCTAGACAGGGCTATCCAGCGCGTCCTCCGGATTATGGATGGAGGAACGGCCCATAGATATACGGTTTAGCTGCGACATAAACCATGATGTGTACAAAAGGGCAGCCTTGGATAGCCAGCGGGTGTATTATGATAGTGGTGGAACACTAAATAGCAACCGGAGTTTCTATAAAGTGTCATCTACCAGAATCCGGGCTAATATACTGACATAGCGAGTATGTCCTGCTATCAAAAAGGATATAAGATCCCTTGGGTGTGGCGAATCCTCGTGGTATCCCAGCCTCTACACAATACCACAATAATCGAGAATGCCCTGCTATCAAAAAAGGATATAAGATCCCTTGGGTGTGGCGAATCCTCGTGGTATCCCAGCCTCTACACAATACCACAATAATCTTCTGTGGTGGAACAGAAGATTAATAAATCTTTTTAAAAAAGATTTATTTAAATGTGGCAAATGCGTGCCAGCGCACGCTTACATGACCACAACAAAACAAAAATGTAAATCATGTGTCGAGAAGGTGTGAACGGAGGAGGTGTTTGAATGTGATAAAGAAGGGGGCGCGGCGGACGTCGAGAGGGAGTTGATTCCAGGCGAGTGAGGGGGCGACGAGGAAGGATCGGAGACCGTAGTTGTTGGGGTAATTAGGAACGTGGAGTAAGAGGGTATGACAGGAACGAAGCGATAGCGAGGTGGGGCGAGTATCGTCTAAGAAAGGAAAGTTAATGAACGATGGGGAGCCGACAGCGATGAGACGAAAGGTAACGAGAAGAAGGCGGAGTTTTATGCGGATGTGGATGGTGGGCCAGGAGAATTGGGCAAAATATGTGGATGTGTGATCGAAGCGACAGAGACGAAAGAGTACTCGAACGGCGGTGTTGATTATTCGTTGTAGGGGTAGGATGATGGATTTTGGAGAATTTGCCAAAAGACTGAGGCAGTAATCGTATTTAGGGAAGAGAAGCTCTGAAAGATTAGCAACCAATGTTTCCATAAAGTGCCATCTACTGGAATCCGGGCTAATACACTGACATAGCGAATATTTCCCACTTCTCAAAAAAATATGCTCCATTTGGGTGTTACGAATCCTCGTGGTATCCCAGCCTCTACACAATACAGCATGTGCTCGCCTTTAAATACCTGGGTACGGTAATATCCAACGAATGCAAATGTGATGATGAAATAACCAATCGAATTGTAACAGCAAACAAACGTTTTAACCGACTAAATAAGGTATGGCGTAATAGAAAGCTATCAATGAAAACTAAAGTTCGAGTTTACACTTCGATAGTTCGTCTAGTTATGTTGTACGAATCGGAATGCTGACCTGAAAAAAACAACAAGACTAGAAAAGTAATAGCTGCAGAAAATAAATGGCTTAGGCGGATTACAAGAATAAATCCACTTCAATATATACCAAATGACACTGTGCGTAAAAAATGCGGTATTAGGAATTCTGTTATTCAAAAACAAAAAATAACAAACAGAAAAGTAATGGCTGCAGAAAATAAATGGCTAAGGCGGATTACAAGAATAAATCCACTTCAACAAATACTAAATGACACTGTGCGTAAAAAAATGCGGTATCGGGGATTCTGTTATTCAAAAACAAAAAACATATTACGTTTTCTTGGACATGTTCTGCTTACAAAAAATGCACGTATTCCAAAAATGGTTTTCATTTCTAGCAATGACTTACACTGGAAACGTCCTCGAGGTGGAGCAATAAAATCCACATTTTAAACATTCGAAAATGATGCGAAGAATATTCTATTCGCAATTTCAAATGTTGGCTGGAAGTAATTCAAACGCAATTGGAGAAGGTAGCTTGAAGACATACTTATATGGATTCGTGTGACAACACGAATCCATATAAGTCTTAACTATATAAGTTTTAACTGATCTGCTTTATTCTTATTTTTTGGTTTTCTATCGTCGGTTGTAACCTACGACCTGTTAACGACTTTTGATTTTCATATATATACTATTTACTAGAGTAAATACAAAAAATATTTAATTCTATAAATACAGAAAGCAAAGATAAACGCAATTGGTATAGATCATTTGCTAACTTTAAGTTGTTGTTTATGCTTTGAAACATATGATGTAGAATATAGAATAAAACGAACTTAAAGCACATGAGGTAATGCAGAATGGTTTATAAACCATTGATTAATATATCAAGACAATTTTAAAGTTCTATTTAAATTTATTTAAATTTTAATAAGTTCTTACAATTGATAAAGGCGTGAACGCCGAAACGTAAACATATATTTACTTTGTTTTTGCTGGTGTTACAATTTGAAAACTTATATACATATTATATAAGTTTATATTATATATACATATTATACATATATATTATTTTATATATAAAATTATATATATTATATATATTTATATATATTATATATATTTATATATATTATATATATTATTTTACTGTGTACTGTAAACTAGCATCAATAAAGAAAATTTAATAACCTAATAGGCATTTAGTGGGTAAAATCTTAGACTTTCAAATAGAATATTTATCACTATATAATCTCTTTATCAAAAAATGAATTGTTGCAATCAAATGTGTCAATCACTTTAACATATCACACAATTGTTTAGCTTTTTATGAACTAATAATAGCAAATTACTTAGCAGTTTCTCCTGATGATCTCTCATCCTTGTTGTAATTGATCGCTTGTTATTCATAAAAATTGACTTTTATTTTAAATTTCAATTTTTATTTTAACTTGATATAAATTATATAAAATATTATATAATTATTTATTATTTATAATTATTTAATTATTTGTTGATTTATCATTTAATTTTTTTTATCATTTTTTTATTTTAATTTTCATTATTTTCATTATTTAATTTTACTTTATGTTTTTTAATTTATAAATAGTATAAAACACGTGGACTTAGTTGCATGATTTGATTAATTAAATAAATTTAAAATTTTATCAATAGAGAATGAAAATATTCAGTTATCTAAATATTCAGTTCATGATGTTATCAAATTTTATTCGTATGCCACTAACTTGAGCGAGAAGTAAAACAACGAAATATTAATAATATCTTAAAAGCTTAATTTATCACAAAAAATATAATAAAATATTCAAATATTTTATACTCAAATGGTTAAACAAATAAGCTTACCGCCTTTACCAACGAACTGCCCAACTGCTTTATGTCTTCCGCCTGCAACTTCTTCAAACTCAACTTCCGATATAATCAGTTCGGTGGCTACAACTGTTCCACAATCAATACATGCAGGGTTTCCCCTAGCTGGGTCATTGTCTATGTTTGAAGAGCCACATTGAGAACAAATAAATGACATTGCACAGTGTTAAAATATCATAAACATGTCATTACTTGTCTGGTACAATATATTCTAGAACATCAAGGCAATTTTGCAAACAGCCCATGAATTACAAATGAAAATAAATTTGAAGGTTATTTTTCTTATTTAAATTCTAAAATTAAAATATTCGGTTAACGCTGTAAAGAATATGTTTGCAGTCTATTAAAGTGCGAATCTTCCTTATTGTGATAGATTAATTAATCTAATCTTTTATCATTTAATCTTCCTTAAATGCGGCTCGGTTATCAACAAAAATTGGATATCAATTAATTTCACAGCGAAATCTTTTTTAGCTTCGAATAAACTTAACTCGACATATCGTTTCAGCATTTTTAACGTCACTCTATACTTTATAAATTCAACATTGTGTTTTACTACAACTGTCTTTACGGCCGAAACCTGATAACATAGCAGTTCCTTTTCATTACCTCTAATCCGTATTCTGATTAGTCTGTTATTTATTAGTCAATTCATAAAAATGACTTTTATTTTAAATTTCCATTTTTTATTTTAACTTGATTTAAATTATTCAAAATTAATTGTTACTATAAAAATATGATCAAACAGAAAATTGTAAATATAATATTAATATAATGCATTTGATAATCAAATTTGAAAAATCTAAAAACAATTATTAATTTTATTATTTAATTTTTAAATTTTAATTTAGCATTATTATGTTTTGTTTATTTTATAATTATATTACATACGTAGACTCAGTTAGCTGTTTTGATTTGTTCTACTGACATGTTATTATTGACCTGTGGACTTTGTTTTCCCGGTAATATGACCTCTGTCAGAAATACAAAATAAAAAATTGAATATGTATCTAATAAATACATATTTTAAACATAAAAATACCATTAACATGTGATGGTATTCATCTACATATGAATTTATTTATAAATTAATTAATCTTATATTCGGAAAAAGATATACATATATATGTTATAATAATTATAACGCCTATCTAACAAAAATTAAACCATCAAATAAATATAAATATATGGATAAAATTGAATTAATAGAATCCTTAAATATTTTGATAAATCAAAATTATTTAAAAGTAGGGACATCTATATTTAGACAAGTAAAAGGTGTTCCAATGGGTGGTAATAGTAGCCCAATTACAGCTGACTTGTTTTTAAGCTTTAGAGAATATGAATTTGTTCATAACTGTGTAAAAACTAAATCTAAATTATATAATTTTATGAAATATATGTTTCGATACATTGATGATATATGTGTATTTAATTCTACTAATTTTTATTCTATTAGTGAGCACATTTATCCAGAAGGCCTTATTCTTAACAAAACCAATATTAATGATAAAGAATGTGTATATCTAGATATGAACATTAAATTAGCATTAACTAAAACTACTATTAATTTATATCGTAAAGATGACATATTTAAATTTACAAGAAACATATTTTTGCATGATCATTCATGCATACCATATAATATAAAATATAATACATTAAATAATGAAATTTTAAGAATTGCAACAATATGTAATGATATTGGCTTTCTTCAAAATCATTTAAATAATTTAATAGATACATATTTTAAACTGAATTACTTTACAAAATAACATCAAGCAGAAAATAGTAAAATAAATAAATCAACACAATAATATAAAGAATAAATTTAAACTCTTAAGTGGAAAATTTTTATGGATGGATAATAAATAATATACTTTGTATTAGAATAAGATACTAGATAGTTATTTCAGAGGAAATACATCATTAGCATGTATTTGGCCCCGCTGCTATGTTGGGTCGAGGAATAGTGGCCGAAACCTGATAACACAGCAGTCTCTCCTGATGACCTGTAATTCTTATTCTGATACATCGAGTATTATTTATTATTTGATTTATAAAAATTGACTTTTATTTTCAACTTGATATAAATTATATAAAATCTTATAACAATTATGCAACGAATCAGCGCAGTCGTGTAACGACGGAATGCAGCATCCTTTTTGGAGTCGGCTAGAGATCGTTCCCTAAGCAACTACCTTCTTTGACGATTTCTATACATTAATTTAAAATATTATATTTACATATACAAATCAAATATAGTATCGAAAATTTATTTAAACTACTAAGCGAAAAACATTTTATGGATAAATAATAAACAATATACTTTGTATTAGAATATGGTACACTAGATAATCAAATTTCATTAGAGGAAATACGTCATTAGCATGTATTTGACCATACTGCTATGTTGGGTTAATGAATAGGGGCTTAAACTTGATAACATAATAGTTCCTCCTGAGAACCTCTAATCCTTATTCTTATACATCTTCTACTATTTATTAGTCAATTCATAAAATTTGACTTTTATTTTAAATTTCCATTTTAAATTTTAACTTTATATTAATTATGTATTTTAATTTTTATAGTAACCTAGTTTAAAGTATGCATTTATTAAATTATTTAAATTATTTTGAAGAAAGCCAATATCATTACATATTGTTGCAATTCTTAAAATTTCATTATTTAATGTATTATATTTTATATTATATGGAATGCATGAATGCTCATGCAAAAGTATGTTTCTTGTAAATTTAAATATGTCATTTTTACGAGATAAATTAATAGTAGATTTAGTTAACGTCAATTAAATGTTCATATCTAGATATACACCTTCTTTATCATTAATATGGTTTTAAAATATGTATTTAACTATTTTCTGTTTGATGGTGTTTTTATAATAACCGAGTTTAAAATATGTATCTATTAAATGATTAAAATGATTTTGAAGAAAACCTATATCGTTACAAATAAATAATTATTTATTATAAATAATAAATAATTATATAATATTTTATATAATTTATATCAAGTTAAAATAAAAATTGAAATTTAAAATAAAAGTCATTTTTATGATTTGACTGATAACTAATAAACGATATAGAGACGAATAAACGATATAGAGACGATATAGAGACGATATCGATATAATAAACGATATAGAGACGAAACATATTTTACTTGGGAAGCATTTTACGATTAATTACAATCAATCCAGTTCCTGATCAATCCAGGATTACTTACAATCAATCCAGTTCCTGATCAATCCAGGATTACTTAAACGGAACAATATAATAACATACAAGCGAATACCTCGTTGTCTCACGATTACAATGACCAAAAAATATAAGAAGGGCAGAATCAATAACTCATTATCTGACGACTGTTACACTCAGTTAGAAGTAGGCTGCGATGCGCCAAACTGTGATGTGTGGAGCATTGTCAAAGTCAAGAGTAAAGATCAGGCGATATATCACTTGCGATCATTCATGTGCGGCTTTTGCAGTGCTGTTATACGAAGGGCTACGAGGAGTGAGCAAAACAAACCTACCGATGATAATGATAATAACCAATGTACCAATTCATGTACAGACACCACAAAAAACAAGCCGATCAACTAGAGATCTCCCCTCACGTCCAGAGTAAAACACAACATGATAATAGCCTTTCTGTGGCTTCAACGCCAACTCGAGTGTGGAAAAGGGGACATGCGAGGTCATATACGATTACTAAGATAGTTTCTGATGACGATTCGCACATCATTTCATCTACGCTAGAAAATTACTTGCCTCCTAAATCAGTAGTAAATGCCACAAGTTCCAACATTGAAGTTGAGCCTCAATGCCGGATGGGCGACAGTGTTTTACGTACTTCATTGAATTCAAAGCATGCTCTTATAAATGTTGCACCATGTGATAAGCCAATTATCGACAACAATGACACCAGTGTCCAAGCAAATTCGTCGTCCAGCTTGTGCACGTCTTCAGACAACAGATCCCCAACCCATATAGCATCGAACTTTTCCCCTACAGAAAATAGTGAAGTTCGACATGCGAAGTCGGTTGAGATAACTCGGCATCATTATGACAGGTCATATAGCGTGTTATTCAGCGAACTTACTGAGTCCAATTCCGCAAACTCACAGGAACATATGGACCATGACGTGTCTATTTTGCGTAAGGTATTATCCCATCTATTGCATGAAGGTGATGAAGAGTTAGCATCGTCTATACACGTGAAGAAGCTATTTCGGCTTGGTAAAAGAACACAGGAGAAACCAAGACTGTTGAAGGTGATATTGTCCTCTAGTGATCATGTGCGCATGTTGTTATCACGTGGATATCGTCTTAGGGGGTTGCCATTTCGTATCCTTCGTGACCTTTCGCCAGATGAGCGATTACAATTACGAAAAGCAAACATCGAATTGAGACACCGGCTTTCTCAAGGTGAGGCTAATATATGCATACGGGATTTTCGGGTTGTCAAGTGGCGTCCTGTCGTACGTTGGAAACAGTTGGCTCCTTTAACTGTCGGGACCCCTGTTTCCATGTAAATTCAGAGAACACTGACCATTCCTTAGGGTATCTGATTGTATTTGATAGACCGTGCCTTAGTAAAACCAAAAAGGATTCCAATGCAACTCGTTGCTATTTATCGGTAGGTTATTCAAATTTACGAAGTCTTCCTGCACAACTTGTAGAGCTTCGATACCATGTTGAGGTTAATGCGTATGATATATTCTGTGTTAGTGAGTCATGGCTACATGAACACATCTTGGATGCCACTGTAAATATTCCAGGTTATCGTCTACTTCGAGGGGACAGGAGGTCCAGTATGCGAGGGGGCGGTGTTGCAGTGTACGTTCGAGACCATTTGCTAATTTCTGGCATCGATCAAGTTTGTGATCCGCAAGGCTCGTTCGAGAGTATTACCTTTCATATTGGGTATGATCGTGTTGGTATCAGTCTCTGCGTTGTATATCGCTCACCTTCTATGATCACTGATTGTAATCTTCTGAAGTCAGTATTGCGATCGATAAGTATCAGTTCTCATTTCCTTCTTCTAGGAGACTTCAACCTACCTAGATCAGATTGGCGGCAAACAATATTTGATGATGGCACCGTCGTAGAAAGAGAAATCTCCCACTTCTTCGCTGATGAAGTCTTACTAGTACAACACATTCAAGAGCCCACACGATTTTCTTCCCATAATAATGATACTATACTTGACTTGGTTTTTTCCAAACGTCTTGAAGACATAGCTCGAGTGGATTATCTTCCACCGATAGGTAACTCTGACCACTGCGTGCTATCACTACAGGTCACCCCAAACTTTAAATTCCGCCATTTTACGGCTCCCATCGTAAACCGGGTTTGGTCAAAAGTGCTTGATGAGCAAATTTTATCTTTCTGTCAACGTCGTCCACTATCTTTAACAAATACTAAAGAAGTCTCACTAAAAGTGATTGGGGATTACCTTTTAGGTATTTCTGACGTGTTTGCACCAAAGCGTATCATCTCGCCAAATACTAAATATCCTGTTTGTTTCGATAAGGACCTGAGATTGATGTTGCGAGTACGAAATCGTCTTTACAAGTTATCTCGTTCGCTTCCGTATTACGCCAACATTTATAGGTATCTTAGGAACGTCTGTACTCGTATGAAAACGTTAAAACGTGATAAATTCGAATCTACAATCATCAAGGAAGTTAATCGCAACCCCAAGCTATTTTGGTCATATGCTCGGCAAAACGGAACGCTCAACTCTGCAATCAAGCATGTGCACTCTGAATGTGGCTTGGTTACAAATGAAACTGATATAGCTGAGACCTTCGCATCCTCGTTCTCTTTATCCACTTTACCACATTGCGATTCTCATATGATATGGTACGGGTGCTCTATCCCTCCGCGTAATGAATCCCGGCCAATTTGCGTTACTGAAATTCAAGATTATCTCAATAATATTCGTCCTTTTAGCGCAGCTGGCCCCGATGACATCTCCCCATACCTGCTCAAAGCTTTATCGAGTTACCTGGCACCATTCCTGACTATTATCTTTGATAAAATTCTGGCAACTGGCAGTGTCCCAGAAGATTGGAAAACTGCAACCGTTGTTCCTATTCCCAAAAAATTTTTTGCATCATCCTGTGGTGATTATAGGCCAATAAGCTTAACCTCTTCTCTGTGCAAAGTTCTCGAACGCGCCATCAGCACTAGAGTCTACGATCATCTTGTCTCTCTTGGTATACTATCGTCCGCTCAACATGGTTTTCGTCACTCCCGTTCTTGTTTGACGAACTTGCTTACCGCGCGCGAAACTTGGACCCAGTCGTTAAGTTTTGGTAGCTCACTCGATATAATCTTTATTGATTTTTCGAAAGCCTTCGATCGCGTCCCTCATGATGGGATGATTAGGTTGTTAGCACACTACGGAGTATCCTCCATGTTATGCAATTGGATTCGTGATTTTTTGGACGGGAGATCATTTCAGGTGAGGGTTGGCAATAGCATGTCTTCTACTAGGTTAGTTAAATCCGGAGTTCCGCAAGGTACAGTCCTTGGTCCCTTGCTTTTTATTATATTTCTCAATGATCTTCTGTTACGCATAAACAGTCCCTGCCTGGCATTCGCAGACGATGTGAAAGTGTGGTGCGATAGCATCTCAGATCCTGATGGCCGGCATCTACAACATGATCTCCAGACAATCTACGACTGGAGCAGTGCTACCGGTATGACCATAAATGTAGATAAGTGCGTTCATATGAAACTCGGCAAATGTAAATCTGATCATGAATTCTATTTAGGATGTTATAAGCTTCACAACATTTCTGTTCATAGAGACCTAGGGATTATTTTGAATAACGACCTTAAAACACGACCGAATACCGATTATATCTACGGTAAAGCCATGAAGGCCTTGTATTGTATTAAGAACACATTTAGTAAGCTGCATCCAAAATTATTTAAGCATCTCTACTGTGCGTTAGTCCGTCCGCATGTGGAATACTGCATCGCATCAACTTTTCCATCCACCAAGGCTGAGATGAAAAAGACCGAGTCGATTTTACGTAGAGGAACCACACTTTGCATTACATCTCTCTTATTCTTACAATGAGCGCCTAGCTTGCTTAAAAATGCCTTCAACGGCCCAGAGGCTACTATATTTAGATCTTGTAGCGATGTGGCATTTGGTTCGTGGAAAAGAGGGGTTCCCATCCAAGTCGATAAAATTGAGAAATTCGCGTCGCAGAGGTCACTCCCTTACGTTATTTAAATTCCCCCATGGCAAAATAAGGAGTGTGAGTAGGCTTTCCCACCGCGCATTGAATGTTTGGAATTCGCTGCCTGCAGACGTCGTCAATGCTACTAGCAATAGATACTTCAAGAAGATGCTGCTAAAGTGGATTGTGAATTCTAATTTGGATTCGTGGATGTATTTTAATTGATATTTTAAAATGTAATTTGTGAACAGTTGAAACAGCCATTTGCGGCTAGTAACTTGTACACTATAATTATAATAATAATAATATAAGGATTAGAAGTAACCAAGAGGAACTGTTATGCTATCAGGTTTCGACCCCTATTGCTCGACCCGACATAGCAGCGAGACAAATACACGCTAATGGCGTATTTCCTCTGATGAAATTTAATTATCAAGTATATTATTCTAACACAAAGTATATTATTTATTATCCATTCATAAAAATTTTCCGCTAATGATTTTAAATCTATTTTTGATATTATTGTGTGGATTTGTGTATTTTTAATCTTTTAAATTTATAATAAAATACAATATGTTCCCGCAAATAATCCTATTAATTGATAAAATAAAAGTATAAGAATAACGTACAAGTTGGCGAACACCATTCTTTTTACATAACTGTCATTTCTTTATAGTAGATGTGGACCAGTTAATTGGCAAAATAACAGAATATATTTAATTTAAATATATTTAAAAATATTATTATATACAGAAGCAGTCGCTGATTTTGCTATTAGACTCGCTAGCGAAGTTATCCCAGTTGAGGCGCTTGAAGCTTATGTATCAAGTCGACTAATAGCTTGAAATAAAAATCCAGGCGTAATACCTATTGGAGTAAGTGATATAGTAAGACGAACAATTGACAAGACAATAATGGAGGTTACAAGGCCGAATCTACAGATTGTATCAGGAAAACTATAATGTTGTATCGGCCAAAGAGGTGGAATTGAATATGTCATTTACTAGATACAGCGTCAATTGAGTAGCGACACTAATATTGCAATTCTTTCAGTAGACGCTTCGAACGCGTTTAACACGGCGAACCGCAAACTGATGCTAGCTAACATCGGTTACGTATGCCCGGCATTGAAATTCGCTCTTCAGAATTCGTACTCAAATGGTGTGATTTTTTCACGTGAGGGGTTCACTCAGGGAGATCCCCTCAATATGGCTGCATTCGCCGTTTCATCGCTAGCACTGATAAAACGAATTGAGGCGCATATACCCATTGTATTCCAACGATGGTATGCTGATGACGGCAATTTTGTTAAGAATCTTGTTGATCTGCAAAGAGTATGGATGCTGCTTAAAGAGATAGGACCACAATATGGCTATCATGTCAATCCGACCACGACCAAACTCTTAGTCCATAATCACGTTCACGATCTGGAAACATATACGCTACAAAACGAAGGAGTACAATTACACCGATGCGGATTAAAAATACTGGGGAGCCTTGTTGGTGATACTAATTTCATCGAGAACTTTGTCAAAAGATCAGTTGATGTTTGGGAAGAGCTCATGAAAAATTTGTTGTCTATCTCAGAGCTAGACTCACACTCATGCTATGTAGCCTTCGTACATGATGTTCAAGTAAAATGGACACACATCTGTCGCACGACTCTGTGTGACCCGGCCTGGTTTGTGCCCATGACTGACCTCATTTTCAGCGAATTTTCCACTAAAGTTACGGGATACGAACCGATATCTACTGATCGTTCGATATTCGCATTGCCGGCAAAACTAGAGGTTTTGAGCTTTGGAGATCCTCAAATCGAGGCACTTACCCAATTTGAAAGCGCGAAATTGCTGTGCCAAGCGTACGACGATTCTGGTGGTCCCGAAAAAGTGCAGTTAGCACAAACTAATGTTTTGAGAGCCATACATGATGCAAATGAAAGAAAAGCGGTTCATCGAAAAGAACAAATCACTTTACAGGTGTAAGATCAGGTCGCCTTGTCAATCGAATACGCTTCCGCACTCGGCGCTTCTAGATGGTTCAACACACGTCCTATCGCAAAACTAGGACTACACTTATCCACACGAGAACTCACACTCATGCTATTTAGCCTTCGTACATGCTGTTCAAGCAAAATAGACACACATCTGTCGCACGACTCTGTGTGGCCCGGCCTGGTTTGTGCCCATGACTTACCTCATTTTCAGCGCATTTTCCACTAAAGTTACGGGACACGAACTGACATCCACTGATCGTTCGATATTCGCATTACCGGCAAAACTAGGGGGTTTGGGCTTTTGAGATCCTCAAATCGAGGCACTTACCCAATTTGAAAGCGCGAAATTGCTGTGCTAAGCATACGACGATTCGGGTGGTCCCGAAAAAGTGCAGTTAGCACAAACTAATGTTTTGAGAGCCATACATGATGCAAATGAAAGAAAAGCGGTTCATCGAAAAGAATAAATCACTTTACAGGTTTCAGATCAGGTCGCCTTGTCAATCGAATACGCTTCCGCACTCGGCGCTTCTAACTGGTTGAACACACGTCCTATCGCTAAACTAGGACTACACTTATCCACACGAGAATTCCATAATGCTTTGGCTGAGCGGTATAATTGGACACCTCGCAATGTCCGACAAATGTCAATGTGATGATGCCATGAGTCTGTCACATGCACTGTCGTTCAGAAAGAATGCGTTACCGACAATACGACATAATGAAATACGGGATATACTCGCAACTACGCTCAACCATATTTGCAGTGATGTAGCGGTCGAGCCTGAACTACAGCAAGTCGAAAACAACATACACCTCTAGAGAACTACAACGACACGACTATTACAAGCATGTCCAGACATAGTATGCTGCGGTCTTTTTGGTGGTAGATTAGAGCGGACGTTTATAGACGTCTACATTTTCAATAATCACGCTCCCTCCTACCACTAGCAAAGAAAGAAGGCTAAATACGAGGAAATGATCACTGAAATCGAGTATGCGTCGTTCTTCCCAGTTATATTCGCAACTAACGGAGCAATCGCACCTACTACCTCCATACTTCTGAAGACAATGGCGAAAAAGATTTCTCTCGAACACAGAAGACGTTATGGAGAAGTCATAGCCGGAATACGATCAAGGTTGAGCATCGCCCTTGCACGAGCCGCGTTATACTGTATCAGTGCACCCAGAAGAAAATGTGTGGCAATACCGTTACGAGGAGATGGAAGCAGCAGTGCGGAAATAATTTAAATATATATTTTAATCTTGGTTTTCAAATGCTGGGGATGCGTGGCCATTATAATTTTACATTTAATAATAACTTATATATTAAAAAAAATATTGTAAAAAATATATATACAGAGCTTTGACCGAGAAGGCCGTTTTGCCCGCTCATCGTACATATATTTTAAAATATATTTAAATAAATTTAGATGCCCATTATATAGAATCCAAATATATTAAAGATAATATTTACTTATTTAAACTAGCAGTATCGCATTTAAAAGATTAATTTTAAACAATTTAACGGGTGAAGCTCTAGTAGTAAATTATTATTTTTAACAAACACATATAACGACAAGTGTTTTAGCCGTGTCAATTACTAATATTGTCACAATAGAAAGGGAACCCTGAGTTTTGTAGATCCAAGACATCCGCAAGAAAGTACAGAGTTCCAGATTTGCCTTCAAATAATGAATTCGGACGATCTGGGACTCGAGATATCTCTCTAGTATTTTTCGTTATGCAATATTCTGCAAATTTAAGACTTCTATATAAATACAGTTGATCATTTGTTACTTTATATAGATAAAGAAAGGCGTAGGCATTACCAGCCGCTCCATGACAGAGTCCATAACCTTTTTGAAGTAATCCGCGTTTCCATACATCATTCGCCATCCAAGTAGCCTTTTCAATAAAATATGCATCATCGCTTATTCTGTAAGCTTCGACAAGCAATGGTATTAACCCAGGACTGCCATGACACCACTGTACAAGCCTATCAGTTTCATTTCCTTCTGAAGATTTTAAATTCCCAGTATCAAAAGTGTGATCAATTAATGATTTCACGGCGGGTAAAATATAGCTGTTAATATGTGGTTTTAATTCCTGTACACACTCAGTGGCCTTTATTAGCATTAGTAGAATACCAGATAGTCCATGTGCTGCACCAAAATACATTTTATCGTGCCACTTGAAACATAGCGGTAATTGCGAACGACTATTATACCTATTTTTTCGCCCATTTTTCAAGATTGATTCAGCAAGCTCTTTAATGATTAAATCTATCTCAGCAATATGTTGCAAATCATTCTTAATGATGAGTGTTTTTCGTAAAAACAAAACGGCTTGAAGGTAACCAGCACGGCCGTACAATAATTCATCAGAAAATTTCGATGAATCTAATGTAAGTGGGAGTAGATTGCGGAAATAATGAATAATATCAATCAATTTCGCTTCCGTTGGATTTAATAGGTACTCAATAACGTATATTCCGGGGTCACCACATAACATAGTAATTCTTCTTGTTTTTTTAGCATCTTTAGCGATATCAACATTTTTCAGAAATAAATCACGTAAATTATTGAACTTGTCTGTCAGCTCTGGACAATTTAATTTATTACTGAGCAATAGATAAGCATAAACTATACCAGCTGAACCCGTATAAACAGTATAATCATTCGCGTCCAAGCTAATTTGCGAAGAACTACTGAGAATGAAAGCTGATATTTTTTCATTCAATTTATTTTGATATTGGGCGAGTTGACCAGAATCAGAAGGATTATAGTCCCTATAATTATTGTGAAAGTATCGATCCCTTATCTGACCAGTTTTATTAGTACGACCAAACATTCTTAAGCAATTGTATAGAAAATAAATATAAAAATGTAAAGTTTTTCTTAGCAATTTGAATTGTCTTATATTAATAGTGTCCATTTTAACATTAATATTTTTAAGAATATCTCTTAAGAAAATCTAATTTTGCAATTATTTATTTCGACAATATGACAAACAGTCACAAATCAATTCACTTGATAATATATTAAGGCGAGGGTCTCGATTATGTAAAGGAGTTGCACAGTTTCCTTATGCGGAGAGACAAAGAATGCTAGGCATGTGTTCTATCCGGTCACGTTTAATGTATTTAGATTTGGTAGAGTTGTATAAGATCGTTAAAGGTTATGACGGATACCCAATAAATTGTGAGAATCATCGTGCCTGTTATCGAGGACATATTTTGCATCTTAAAACTTAATATCATGGAAGGTGCCCTCGAATATATCGTCTTTCGCATCGAGCTGTTAGCGTGTGGAACATGTTACCGGAATTTTTAATATCTATTCATGACATTGATATATTCAAACGAAAATTATTAGGATGGATACGACATCCTGATCAGCAAACTATCCAAACTATCCATACCCGTCAGATCAACGATAATTTCAACAATTTAATCTCGTTTTTTTTTCTTTTTTTGTTTGTCTATCTTTCTATGTGAGCAGAATAAACAGCCTACGGGCTTTGGCTTGTGTATTAATAATAATAGTTGTAGAAGTAGCTCAACGTTATTATATATCAATTTCCAAACAAGCCGAAACTCATAGGGAACTATAACATCGACAAAAAAATGAAAAAATTATCAATAAACCAATAGTTCAAGTTTGATGCGTTTCTTGAATTGCGTAGCATAGCAGTACAGCTGAAGATCATCCAAGGCGATAGTTAATTCCATCGTTTACATACGCGATAAACCTAAGTCGTACACTTTGTTTAAGGCTTTGATCGAAACCTCATACAAAGCTGTTGTTCACGTAACATTGAAGAATTACAAAGGCGGAACAGCTGCTTCAATGAATGGTTAGGCAAACACGAAGACATTCATATCATTATAATTTATATCATTATAATGATCATTATAATATAATAATCCAGATATACGCAAACCAAGAAGTTATGGTGATAAAAGGAATAAGAAAAATAGAGTTAAAAATATTAAAAAAGATATGTATATAAATGAACAATTCGAAATATTGAAACAACTTTTAAGAGATAATAAGCTAAAAGATCTTTATGTAAATATAAGAAGTTTTTCTAAAGATATCATATGTTCAATAAATCAAAAATTAATTAACGACTATGATAGGCTAAGTTGTATAATAGACAGTTATTGTAATACAAAATACTATAATCGTACAATAAATGTAAATAATAACAATATAAAATATACATTAACCATAAACTTCATTAATAAATGTATAGATAACATAAATATAGCCGGACTTTTAAATAATTCTAAAAGTAAAGAAATAATATGGTCAGATTTAAGTAAATATATTCCTAAAATAAGGTATAAACTCCTACCACCATTAGGACGAAAAATTTGTAATTATAATAAAGAATTAAAATCAATATGTAACGATAATATTAGAAACATCATAGAAACAGAATGCAATTGCAAAAGTCTTAGTTTTGATAAAATAAATGAACATATATGTACCCATAATCTAGAATTAATTGAAAATTGTGAATTAAGAAAGCTGCTATCAAAAGGGTATAAATATAGATTAAATAACAACAACGACAAAAATAAAATTTACAATTCGTTATATAATAACTTAAATGATTACTTTAGTAAGCTGATTAATAGTGAAAGCTCGAATATATCTAAGATAAAAATTTGGTTCCTTCCCCGCTAGCGAGATGGCATTCCACGTTCCTATATGAAGGCTAGCCCGCTTCGGATGTTGATGTCTTTTTTGCTATCTCGAATATATCTAAGATAAAAATTTGGAAAGATTATATATTTGATAAAATTAAAAATAAAATGAAAATAACAAACAATTATAAAAGGAAAGATAAAATTAATAAAGATATGTATAAAGAACTTACTAAATTAAAGGATAACTATATAATAACAACTATTGATAAAGCTAGTAATAACTTTGTCTTGATATGCAAAAAGCTTTATTATGATATACTAATGAAAGAGGTTAATTCTAATGATTTAAATGTAAATCCAACATATGAACGTAGTGAGTTGAGTTTAGAAACAATTATTACAAGTCACTGTTCTATAATAGATAAAAAGGGTATAAAGGTTGAATTAGATAATAAAACTATACCTATATTATATTGGAATCCAAAATTACATAAAAATCCAATAAAACCTAGGTTCATATGTAGTGCGTTTAAATGTACATTAAAACCACTTTCTGTTTATATGAATAAAATACTTAAAGTAATTAAAGCACATTTTAAAAAATATTGCAAGGTAATCGAAATTAATACTGGTATAAAACACTATTTCAGTATTAATTCTACAAAAGAATTTTTAGAACAGACAAAAGGAATAAATTTTCAAAATATAAATACATACGATTTTAGTACGCTTTATACAAATCTAGATTTAGTAGATATTAAAGAAGCGTTAGTAAAATTAATTAATCTTATATTCGGAAAAAGATATACATATATATGTTATAATAATTATAACGCCTATCTAACAAAAATTAAACCATCAAATAAATATAAATATATGGATAAAATTGAATTAATAGAATCCTTAAATATTTTGATAAATCAAAATTATTTAAAAGTAGGGACATCTATATTTAGACAAGTAAAAGGTGTTCCAATGGGTGGTAATAGTAGCCCAATTATAGCTGACTTGTTTTTAAGCTTTATAGAATATGAATTTGTTCATAACTGTGTAAAAACTAAATCTAAACAATGTAGATATATGAAATATATGTTTCGATACATTGATGATATATGTGTATTTAATTCTAATAATTTTTATTCAATTAGTGAGCACATTTATCCAGAAAGCCTTATTCTTAACAAAACCAATATTAATGATAAAGAAGGTGTATATCTAGATATGAACATTAAATTAACATTAACTAAAACTACTATTAATTTATATCGTAAAGATGACATATTTAAATTTACAAGAAACATATTTTTGCATGAGCATTCATGCATACCATATAATATAAAATATAATACATTAAATAATGAAATTTTAAGAATTGCAACAATATGTAATGATATTGGCTTTCTTCAAAATCATTTAAATAATTTAATAGATACATATTTTAAACTAGGTTACTATAAAAATAACATCAAGCAGAAAATAGTAAAATATATAAATCAACACAATAATATAAAGAATAAATTTAAACTCTTAAGTGGCAAATTTTTATGGATGGATAATAAATAATATACTTTGCATTAGAATAAGATACTAGATAGTTATTTCAGAGGAAATACATCATTAGCATGTATTTGGCCCCGCTGTTATGTTGGGTAGATGAGTTTAGTGGCCGAAACCTGATAGCATAGCAGTTCCTCCTGATGACCTCTAATTCTTATTCTGATACAACGTCTGTTATTTATTAGTCAATTCATAAAAATAACTTTTATTTTAAATTTCAATTTTTTATTTTAACTTGATATAAATTATAAAAAATCTAAAAACAATTATTTAATTTTATTATTTAATTATTAAATTTTGATTTAGCATTATTATGTTTTGTTTATTTTATAATTATATTAAATACGTAGACTCAGTTAGCTGATTTGAATTGTTAGATCTGCAATCGCGTGATCAAATTCAATAGATCTGATACTCAACGCATCGAACCTACTAGGATAAGGGATGGAACGAATTGCGGAATCAAATGTGTGGATCTCTTCAAAATGCTTTCGAATTCACTCACTTATGATTTTAGTTGAGAGTGTGTCGCTAGAGAAGCATAATGTATGTGCGATTTTAAGAGACTTGCATATACAATGCGTAATGTCTTGAAAAAAGTTTATTTTTTTTACGTGACAAATGCATGCCGGCGCACGCTTACAGGACCGCAACAACAAAAAATCTAAATCATGTTTTGATAGGGTGAACACAGAGGCGGCATTTAAATGTAATAAAGGAGGGAGCGCAGCGGTCGTCGAGTGGGAGCTAGTTCCAGAAGAATGCGGTGGCAACGTAGATGGATCGAATACCGTAGTTGTTAGAGTAATTGCGAACGTAGAGTAAGAGGAAATAACGGGAATGCAATGATAGAGAGGTGGGACGAGTGTCGTTTAAGAAAGAGAGGTTGATGAACGATGTGGAGCCGACAGCGATGAGACGAAAAGTTACGAGAAGGCGGAGTTGTATACGGATTTGAATGGTGGACCAGGAGAGTTAAGCAAGATATGTGGATGTTTGGTCGAAACGACGGAGACGAAAATGCACTCGAACGGCGGAGTTGATGATGCGATGTATGGGTAGGATGATGGATTTTGGATAATTTGCGAAAACGCTGAGGCAGTAATCGATTTTAGGGAAAATAAGCGATAAAATAAGAGACATTCAAGAACGGAAGTCGATAAGGAGGCGGATACTGCGGATGTCACGAATAATTAAGTTAGACGAGCGGACATTGTCACGGATAAATGGTTTAAGGGAAAGGTGATCATCGAAATGGAATCCAAATAAAATGAGATTGTGGACTACGGGGCTGATTCATGAGGCAAAAGATACAAGGATAGAAGATATGTTAATTTGACAGGGGAAGATCTACATTATTTTGGATTTCACTGGGTTTAGAACGAGACGAAGATGGAGAGACGTTTGTAGATAGAAGAAAGACAGTTGGCGGCAGAAATTGCGATAACGCGCATGCGATGGGCAGGTTCATGATCATATATGATAATGTCATTGGCGTATTGCATGACGTTAAAGGAGTAAGGTTTGATAAACGGAGAGAGATGGCCAAGTAGAAGAGAGAAAAGCAGGGGTCATATGACTGAATATTGTGGGACTCCGCAGAAAATAGGAATCGGAGGAGAGGATGATGAATTTGAACATACGCTAAATGAACGGTTGGATAGATAAGATGCAAACCATGCTACTGAGGAGGAAGTAAAGTCGTAATCATAACGAAGATGATAAAGGAGGACGGAGTGGTCGAAAATGTCGAATGCGAAGGAGAGGTCGAGGGAGATAAGAACACTCTATAGAGCCTTGTCTCGAGAAATGAGTAAGTCGTTGTACACTTTTATGCATGCGATTTCTGTGGAGTGATTAGAGCGGAAAGCGGATTGGAAAGGAGGGTACAGATTGGATGAGGAGAGATAAGCGTTGATCTGTATTAAGATGAGACGTTCTAAGAGCTTTGAAAGAGTAGGGATGAGTGAAATGGGGCGATAGCTAGAAGGAAAGGATCTAGCGATTGTTTCTAAGTAAGGGTAAAGCAAAAGTCTTGATTATTAAAATTCTTACATTTGAGATAACATAACATACAAAAATTTACAAGTGTTCTAAAGAAGAACATATTCAAGTGTTCGGAAGAAAATTTACAAGTGTTCTAGCAAATTACAATAAATAACATACAAGATAAATCGCGGAGTATTCCTTGAAAAAGTTTGATAACTAATAAACATACACAAATTACAATTAATATACATTGTATATTAATACAATTAATATACATTGTTGTCGACAATGTATATTAATTACATTGCAATTAATATACATTGCAATTAATATACATTGTTGTCGTCGACAACCTTCGACGAAAACCATCGACGACAACGATCGACGACAACCATCGATGACAACGATCGACGACAACCATCGGTTGAAAAATTGATTGAAATACATTCTTACAAGTTTATGGGAGGACGTAAGAAAACAACTAAGACCGACACCAACTATGGACAACTGCAAGTACAGTGCTCGATACACGACTGCAGCGTCTGGACAACAATCAATTGCGACAAGAATAAGGCGAAAGAAGACTTCTTATGTGGTTTTTGTGCCAACAAACTAATCTGCAACCTTTCCAATAAGCACATATCAACATCCAACACGTCAACTCAAACTACCGCCGTCGTTTCTAATGTCCTTTCTCCACCCACCGACCCTGCTACCATATACACTTCTCATTCCATGTCATCTTCACTCTCCGACACCCCACGTCCCGTCCTTCCCGTCTCGTCTCTCAATACCTTGCATCCATCAATCAAAATCACCTCTACCAACCTCCACTATCCTTCCACTCATAACCTTTCCTCACATCGCTTGCCACCCTCTTTATTATCATTATCCTCTATGTCTCCCGTCGTCAAACCAAATCCCTCCAAATCATCAACTGCCAGCTCTTCTATCGTGATCTCACCTACTCACGTCAGTCGTCCTCCTTTACGAAAGCGCTTTCCTTCTCGCGATCGTCGCGTCATTGTCACTAATATCACGCCTTCTAACTCCTTATCTCCACAAGCACGTCTAGAACACGATGTTTCCGCCTTCAGATTCATCCTCTCATCTATTGTTCCTGCGGATAAACCATCCCTTTTCAAGGACATTTCTCCTGTCGCATTCATCCGTCTAAACAAATCTCCTCAATCTAATCCTTCTCAGCCCCCTCTTCTAAAAATTGTTTTCAAGCTTCGCTCTCACGCGTCTTCTGTCCCCTCTTAACGATTCAAACTCATGTCATCTTCAACCACTCAAATTTTCCCCGATCGCGCTTCTTCTGAAATCGCTCAAATCTCTTCAGCCCGCATCGAAAAACGCCGTTGCGAGGAAAACGGCGAAACATCACTCTCTCTATCCGAAACATAGACGGAAATTTTCAAGTTGTCCACACCCGTCCAAAAATTCGATGGCGCTCCATCTCCTAGGTCCCCTGATTTTCTCTCTTTTGCTTGGCGGTCTCTCTCCATTTATCAAACCTTACTCCTTTAACGTCATGCAATACGCCGATGACATTCTAATCTATGCTCATGCACCCGCACATCGCATACACGATATCGGCATTTCTGCCTCCAACTGTCTTTCTTTTATGTACAAACGTCTCTCCAATCTCCATCTCGTTCTAAACGCTGAAAAGTCCAAAATAATGTGGATCCTCCCCCGTAAACCAAACATATCTCTTCCCACTGTATATTTTGCCTCATCGATCATCCCCACAGTTCACAATCTCACTTTCTTAGGCTTCCATTTCGATGATCACCTTTCCCTTGAAACCCTTCGTCCGTGACAAGGTCCGCTCATCTAACTTAATTCTCCGTGACATCCGCCGTATCCGCCCCCTTATCGACTTCCGTTCTTGTATGTCTCTTCTTTCATCGCTTCTTTTCCCTAAAATCGATTACTGCCTTAGCCTTTTCGCCAATTCTCCAAAATCCATCATCCTACCCCTACAACGAATAATCAACACCGCCGTTCGAGTGCTCTTTCGTCTCTGTCGCTTCGACCACACATCCACATATTTTGCCCAACTCTCCTGGCCCACCATCCACATCCGCATCAAACTCCGCCTTCTTCTCGTTACCTTTCGTCTCATGGCTGTCGGCTACCCATCGTTCATCAACCTTCCTTTCTTTGACGACACTCACCCCACCTCGCTATCGCTGCGTTCCTGTCATACCCTCTTACTCCACGTTCCCAATTACTCCAATAACTACGGTCTCCGATCCTTTATCGTCGCCACCTCACTCGCCTGGAATCAACTCCCTCTCGACGTCCTCCGGGCCCCCTCCTTTATCACATTTAAACACCTCCTCTGTTCACACCTTCTCGACACCTGATTTACAGTTTTGTTTTGTTGTGGTCATGTAAGTGTGCGCTGGCACGCATTTGCCACATTAAAATAAATCTGTTTTAAGGGTACGAACGATTGCATATTTCCAGTGTCAAGAGAAGATACTACTGCGGATTAACGAGTTAAACAAGTTGGTGAGGAAAGGATATGAATCATATGCATAATTCATATGCATATGAATTTAAGTAATAAATACTAAACCCATAATCGTCTTCTATTTCGAATATATAGTTATTACAGGAACAAAGAAGCAGAAATTATCCTTTATTTTATAAACAATTCTATATTTCGATAGCTCCTGCTATCATCATCAGGATTACAATAAAATGTTTCACAATTTTCCCCGTGTTTCCAACATTTATACACAAATTCAAGCATTAGTGTGCCCTGCATTTCTACTAAAAAGCAAAAGAAAATACCGAGAAATAAAACAATCATACACTACAATTTCACACACATTTTAAAACAAACAAAAAGAAAAAAAACATAATCATAAAACAAAATAAAATTTAAATCATAACATAAGTGACGAAAAAATACGAATTTTATTGTAATGCAAAAGTAGAATAATAAATTATAATTTAATCTGAACCAAAACAAAATAATAATACAATTAGAAAAACAAACAAACGAATTTAAAAAATTAAAATAATGTAATATTGGAATAATTAATTATAATTTAATTTAAGGTTGTAATCGGATTTATTATTAAGCATTAAATTAAGTTCTTTTTTTAATAAAATACGCTTCTTTTATAATGCGAGATAACAAGTAACTTTCAAATGATAGAATATATGCATTTTTAAAATCAACGGAATGATTCAAGCTCATAAAATGCTGAGCAACAGCATTAGAATTGGTCCTTTTACATAATTATAATTATGTTGTTTAATACGCTTAACCAAACCTTGACCCGTTTGACAAACATATACCTGTTCGAATTCTTTACAAGGTATTTTATAAACAATGGCATCTTTGTTAAAATCTGGTTTACGCTTGAAAATGTTGTGAAGTTTAGGTAATTTTCTTATAAAAATGTGCACTTTGTTAACACAACTATTTTTATATTATTGTTAACAAACTAAGAATTTAAGTATGGGCGTAGACAGCGGATCGACATGCGATGTTTTGTTGCGGAAGGATATGAGAACAGATGAAACTTTGGCAGGTGAGACTGGGAGAAAATGAAAGAGTTCCGGAAGGATGAGGCGAGGCGGGGAAGAGTGAGATAGGATGAATACAAGGGTTTAGAGCAACGTGGATTCTTTGGTCTGGAGTAATGACGAATAATCATTGAAATTTATGTTGCAAGACGAAGAGGAGCGAGCAAGGATTGAGTTAAAAATATACCAGAGAGACTTAGAGTTGAATGAAGTGATGATTTTATGCTGCCAGAAGGAGTTGAATTTGGTACGTAGTAGGTTGAGATGATATCGGCGAAGATCAAGATAGGAATCACGAAGAGACGGAGTGAGCGGGCTCACGACTGAGAAAGCGGTGATATACTAGAAAAGCCTGACGTAGTCGACGCTTTGAGAGTAGGCATTGGATGCCAAATGTGGGTCACGGTGCAAACGACGGTGGGAGTGAGGCTTGAAGGGCAAGAGAATATCGAGAGTGAATGTGGGTTCAGAGTCGAAAAGAAAGACGAGATAGTGAGGAGGGGATGATGTTATTGTGGGAAAGGATATAGATGATTTGAGTAAGGCAGAGCGGAGAAGGAGAAGATCAAGATTTCTCAAAGGGCGACGTAGGATTGTAGGTGTATGAGGAGGGGTGTGGTAGGAAGTGATATCAAGGACAGCGATAAAGTGATCGGATATACCAGGATCGGAGATGAGCAGCGAGGTGTTGGCAGGAAATCGATCGGGGGACAGCGATTATGTTGAGTGCCCCGCCATGGATATGTGTAGGGGCAGTTGAGATGAATTTGTTATTGTAGTTGGCTAGAATGTTGATAAACAGGATGGAATCGGTGGAAACCTATTTTCGCGTCTGAGAAAGGTTCGTCGAATTGGTTGACAACCAAACTAATCGAAACAGACAGTTTCCGTTTATACTCTTACGAACTCAGAGACGCTGTGAATGGTCGATATGGACTAACACCTACGTATGCACCTGGACGTTGTATTTGTAGATCTGACAATAGCATTTTACTTTTAGAATTATCTAAAAGTCTATCTATATTTATATTATCTATACATTTATTAATGAACATTTAACATTTATTGTCCGATTATAGTATTTTATATTACAATAGCTGTCTATTATAAAACTTAACCTATCATAATCGTTAATTAATCTTTATTTATTAAACAAATGATATTTTTAGAAAAACTTCTTATATTTACATATAGATCTTTTAGTTTATTATCTCTTAAAAGTTGTTTTAATATTTTTTAAGTCTATTTTTCTTATTTCTTTTATCACAAACAAAACTGCAAAATATCAAAAATAATTTCACTTTTCTTCGATCAATCTCCAATAATTCTTAATCAATAATGGATGATTATCAACCATTTAAAAAATTTTAATTATATTTTTCTTATGCCTTTTACTAATTACTAATTACTCTGCAATAGTTGAAGCAAAGTTGAATATTAAGAAATACTAATGGATGAATATTAATATAGTGGATATATTAAACTAACGGTTCGATATATTGGTACGATGAGTACAAAACACATAAAATGATTTTTAGTTACAATTCAAAAACGACATTTTAACATATAAATAGTACAACACAGATCTAAAACAGATCTCCTCTAATTCCTTGCTTAGCAGCATACAATAATAGAAAGTAAAATGTTTGATATATGAAGGTAGGTAATCGGTGAACTGATCCACTGAGTAGAACTTGTTTTCTTTTTACTAGCAATCGTGTCTGAATAAATACTGAGATTTATATAAATTTCCATAGACTTACGAAATAACTCCATAATCTTTAATAGTCTTTCTTGATAGTAATCATTGAGGTCAATCTTATCGGTTTGCTGTTTTATAGTTTCTTCGAAAGCTTCAAGTTTCTGACGAAGTTCCGCTAATTCTTTCGGATCTGAATTCGGGATCGGTATTATATTCACATTTGACAGAAGATTCGTATTAATTGTCTTCAGAAGACAAGGTACGTTGTAGCAAAACTGCTTTAACTCCATATTGCTTAAAGTTCTAAGATTTCTTAATTGTCCATGATTTTTCACCTCATTCTCACTGAATGCCGGATCATAACTTTTATACTTGTGCGATTTACAACGCTGTAGATAATAAGGTTCACAGCACAATACCTTTCTAGCCACTTCTGTTAAGTCAATAGCAATCAAATTCAATAGCGTTAATGCTCGATCAACTTTGCCAGACTCTATACTTATCTCTTTCGATTCCATCTTGAATTAACAAAAGTTATTCTAATATTATACTAAAGTCATAATAATGTCTTAGATCTATTTCCCTGAGAATCAAACAAAATAACTTGTAAATTTCAGTTAAATATTTTTTATATCTGATATAGAAATGTTGAAGATAATTTCAATTTTTTTTATTTACAAAACTCAGCTGGTATCCTTTCGCTTGATTAACATTACATTAAATGTCCAAATTGTTTGCGTCGCTAAAATATTTGCATAAATCTTTACTCATTTAAATTCCATCAGTTTTTTTATAAAAATATTGTTGGAATAATACAATAAAATATGCTGGAATAAAAATTTTATCATGTGATTACCATTTAAAGCAGAATTTTATAGGTAGAATTTCATGGATAAGTATAAATCAACATATTAAAATATTATATATACATAATTATATATATTATATATAATTAATGTTATATGTACATTATATCGCCAGGTAACCTGGCGAGATTATTAATTATAATAATAATGTTGCCATAATTATTATAATTATTATAATAATGTAGTTATTATATTATAATGTAGTTATAATTATTATAATGTAGTTATAATATTTTTTTTTTCAAAAAAAAATTATAATAATGTAGAGGAAATTTATTAGGGCACTGCGTCTTTCGACTTTGCCAAATGAAAGAAATTAAATAAAACATTGTGCAACGACTTCATTTGAAATAATATCAATATTTGATAGTCCACCGCCAGTCCACAACAGGCAATAAGAAATTTAGCAGGTTTATCAAGTTAGGCGTAAACTTAACCCATCGATCTCCTTTTAAAGATTTTTGCGCTAACACCGGGCACTCAAATACGTGGAATAAAGACTCACATCTATCACCAGAGAAAAAAAACACACGAAACTCCACGTTTATGGACGGTATGCGAGTGCGACAAAACTTGTCGTGATATCTGTGTAAAGAAACCCTCCAAACGAGGGGGCGTTTAGAAGCACACGGAGACTGCCAACTCGTTTGCGTATTAACTGGTGAAGTGTACATATGATGATCTAGGTTGCTAATCTTATCTGTGAAGTCTTTTTTATTTTGAATATAATGTACCGTATCTTGTGCTCCGATCATATTTCGTAAATACTCCGTACATAACTCAACTTTAGATAAAACATAAACCGCAGTCGTCGAGCACTTTGGAGAGACGCCTACAACACGCTTAATGAATCGGCCTTTACATTTGTCGATCTGCGTAAAATTAGCCATCGTGAGGTCTGCCCAGATTACTGAAAGCGCGTACGACAAAATCGGTAGAAGCATGACATGAAAATACTGAAGAGCAATAACAAAGGAAAGCTTACCTAAAGATTTAACTCGCGAAGTGGCTATGACGATTTTCGCACATTTCTTTTCGATATTAAGCTTAAAAGACCACCTACTCGTCAAAAGCATCCCCAAGTACGTGTATTGATTACTGAACTCTACCTTCCTGCTGTTTAAACTAATCTCGTTATGCGAACACAATCTGCCACCTTTACGAAACTTTACTACCTTTGTTTTATCGATGTTGACTTCCATTAGATTATTTGAACAGTAGTTAGCTGGAGCAGTGGTTACGTTTTGAGCCGATTCCAAATCTTTCGTTAGAATAACTAAGTCGTTAGCGTAAAGAACAGAACTTGAAGTTTGACATTCGTTTTTCAGATGAGACGGCAAATCATGAATATGAACAGAGAAGAGAATAGGGCTGAGCGGATCTCCCTGCATCTCACCGCGGCTAGCAATTATTGTGTCTGATGAAGTAAGTCCGTCGAAGACATTTAATGAATTGGCATAGAGGATATTGCACAAGAGTTTCAGCATACGACCAGATATCCGGAAATCCATCGACAATTTACGGATGAGTATTTCTCGATTAACCGAATCAAAGGCCTTTTTAAAGTCAACAAAGATAGCATATAAATGACACTTGCGTTCGAATTGTAATAACACTTGTTCACGAACTACCTTAATTGCGTACACCGTTGATCGGTGAGGTCGGAAACCAAATTGTTCTAGCGGCAACAGATAATCACGGTGTCTCGATAATCGATTGGTTATAAAAGTGGACAAAAATTTATAGGTGTGATTTATAAGGGCAATTCCACGGTAAGAGTTAGTATCACTTATATCTCCTTTACCCTTATACATGATTTTTATTACAGCTTGCTTTCATGACACCGGCATTTAATAACCGTATAGGATACAATTGAATAAATGTAGCCGATAACTCGATAATAAATGAAAGGAATCTTTAATTTGTTCAACACACAGTTGGTCAGGGCCGGCCGCCTTATTATTAGACATAGAAAAGAGAGCAAGTTCCAATTCGGGCAATGAAAATAGAGCATTTAGTAATATAATAATTATCTTAATTATTATACATAATTTGATATAATTTAATATAAATAATAATTAATAAGCGAAAAAATTCTGAAATTCTAATCTTTATTCTGATACATTGTCTATTATTTATTTTGACTTTTTTTAATTTAAAAATTCAATTATATCGTTATATTACAGTATTTTTCGTTTTATATGGTCAGTGTTGCATTACATATGGTAACTATTGCATTAAATATGGTCATCTTACATTCAATATAGTCACTGTTGCATTGATTATATTCAAATATCTTAACATATCGCGATAATATCCACTACAGTCTTGTAATATTATTTATAGAAGGTATCTTTAATGTAAATTTAAAGTTGTGCTTATGAGTTGCAGCTATTTCTGTTTACCAAACTGTTCCATTTGCTAAATAAGTTCTCTATTGGATTGAGGAAATGACAGTAAGGAGATATTTAGCAATGTATCCAGAGAAATCTAAACCGCGATAATGGTGATTCCTTGCATTATCAGGAATGATAATAGGATTTCTTATTCCTGTTTCATCACATGCAGCTTTTAATCCATTCAAACAAGTTGACAAATTTCTCCAGTAAACTTTATCATGCACTTTGTGATATAGAAGCTTATCTTTAGACATTGTCGCAACAACAGAAATATTTCTGCTCGTTTAATGGAACTGTTGTTTTTGCTCTTTTACCTACTCGCGTTATTTTTCTTTAAGGCCGTGATGACACTTTAAAACCAACTTTAATAAAAATGAATGCTTTAAAACGGAAATCTTGTTCAAATTGCCGAAATTTTTGAGCGTACTCAAACCGCAAATCAATTGTAGGCTCGGTATTACAAGCTACAGGAACCGGAAGTACATTTTTACGGTGTAATGAAACTTGCGACGACACCTATCAACCAAAGATGATGAAACTGTGATGTTAAATTTATTTCTAACTCGGGTAACGATCACGGAAAGAGAAAGTAAACAATGATCATCAATTCATTGTCGTATATTGTTTCTTTAAGTTTCAGATAGTTTTGATAGTCGTTTTTCACCTATTGGCTTTGCATGTTCCTAACCCGTTTGTAGGAATTTACATACAATATTTGATACTGTAGTTTTTGGCAAGCCAAGAAGGTGTGAGATAGATGCAACATTACCATTAATTGTAATTGCTACATTACGTGATATCAATTCAAGAGATACTTGAGTTACTCAATAATTCAAAGTTTTTCAATAATGCTTGGTTTCAATTAATGATCCATTCACAGATGTTGAGATTCTTTCCGTTGTTGACAAATAGATAAATTTTTGATCTGACCATAATCAATGCACCAGTGACTATATTGAAGGCAACACCGACCATATAAGGGGAAAAACTATTTTGTAATATAAATTGCATAAAATCTTATAATTTTATAATTTATATTTATTTTTAATTTATATAAAATACAAATTTATATATCACCCATCGAAAAAGGTTCGATTTATTTTAAAATTTCGAATGCTTCTTCACCCATCAAATGCAGAAGCATTTTAACGCTAAACCTTGAATTTATGATCATTCATGGCATGCATGAATGCCCATGCTAAAAATGTTTCCTCTTAATTTAAATGTCATCTTTACGATATAAATTAAAAGTAGTTTTAATTATTGTTAATTAACTATATATATCTAGATATTTACCTTTTTAAATTTATTCTTTATAGCAACCTTGTTTAAAATATGTATCTATTAAATTATTTAAATGATTTTATAGAAAGCCAATATCATTACAAATTGTAACGATATCGGTTACAATATCGTTAAAGGTATAAAGGTATACCTTTGTAAAGGTATCTTATTATAATACAAACTTTTCCGCTAATACTTTTAAATTTATTTTTAATATTATTATGTTTATTTATATATAAATAATAAAAATTAAATAATATTCTATAAAATTCAATTCTGATGTGAGTGTCTCATCAGAATCGTAATTTAATGTACATTAAAATTACATTAAATTATATGTAAACTGCATGAAATTAAGAGTTTATAAAATAATTTTTAAAATAATTTAAGAGTTTAAATTTATTATTTATATTATTGTGTTGATTTATATATTTTACTATTTTCTGCTTGATGTTATTTTTATAGTAACCTAGTTTAAAATATGTATCTATTAAATTATTTAAATGATTTTGAAGAAAGCCAATATCATTACATATTGTTGCAATTCTTAAAATTTAATTATTTAATGTATTATATTTTATATTATATGGTATGCATGAATGCTCATGCAAAAATATGTTTCTTGTAAATTTAAATATGTCATCTTTACGATATAAATTAATAGTAGTTTTAGTTAATGTTAATTTAATGTTCATATCTAGATATACACCTTCCTTATCATTAATATTGGTTTTGTTAAAAATAAGGCTTTCTGGATAAATGTGCTCACTAATTGAATAAAAATTATTTGAATTAAATACACATATATCATCAATGTATCGAAACATATATTTCATATCTTTATATAATTTATATTTAGTTTTTACACAGTTATGAACAAATTTATATTCTATAAAGCTTAAAAACAAGTCAGCTATAATTGGGCTACTATTACCACCCATTGGAACACCTTTTACTTGTCTAAATATAGATGTCCCTACTTTTAAATAATTTTGATTTATCAAAATATTTAAGGATTCTAATAATTCAATTTTATCCATATATTTTTATTTATTTGATGGTTTAATTTGTGTTAGATAGGCGTTTTATAATAACAATAGGCATTATAACATAACTTCCTCAAAAAGAAGATATGGGGTCAACTTTTATAACGATAAAAGTGATTTTATTGTGGTGTATATCTAAAATAGAAACTTCCTTTTTTAATTCATTCAGGTGATTAAATTTAGTTTCAAATATATACATGAATAAATGAATGCATTTATTTGGTAATTCACAAATAAATGTACGGTCTCAATAAGTATATTCGGCAATTCAATTTTGTCCATTTTAAATTAAATAAATTCATTTAATCAAAAATATGAAATTTATACTCATATTTTATAGTTCAAAAATACGAACTAAAAATGTAAAATTGTAGATAAAGCATAAAGATTGTTAATTTTACAAAACGGAAGACATTAAAAAACTAGTTAAGAGTTATTCGCACAAACCACAAACTTGGAAATTGTTCATGACGATGGAATTCAATGCTTTTATTATGCTTTATGGACCATCGTCGACAAAGATAGTCCCCAATCGACGATACTTCAATCACAATGCTTCTGTTCAGATCAGCACCTTCGATTTTTAGTGATTCAAATACGGTAAGATCGTGTGCCGGTACAAGTTTCCACTGGAAAGAACGCCGATTAGCAATCAAGTATGTAGGTACACATTCCAAAGGAGGCCTAGTACACCCTAAACTGGCTATTCCTATACTATCGTACTGTGGATAATACGATCGAGAAAGTGCGAGCAGGTGTATAGGCAAGCTATTATCATCAATATTACAACGTATGTAAATGTTGGATATTTTAAATAATAGCTAAAAGCATTAAACGACGCATTTAGGTAACGACGTGTATTTTAAATGTTTAAAATTTAAATTTAAAATTCGTGTTTAAAATTTAAATGTTTATAAATTGCATAAAAACTAGTAAATTATGTGGATTTATGATCAGATCATAAAAAGATAAATATCATTTAAAGGCGTTTTATATATGAAATAAATATAATTTACGGTCAATTTCATACAAAGAAGCATCAACAACTTCAAACAATCCAACTAGATATACCATCAGGAAATGGAAAGCTACACCGATGTACTGCAACAAAAAGTATATGGTGCAAAAAGGGTTTGAACAAGGCCGAATTTGTTCAGATTGTATATCTGCGCCTTTTCGTGCTAACGGCAATAATCAACTTTCTGCTTATAAGTCAATTATCGTGTAGTTCGATGGTCTCTTTTGTTTAACAGTGAAAAGTGATTGTAACACGGAGACCCTGACTGTACTCTCGAGAGTTTTAACTGAGTTAAATAAAACTCTATTCCTAGTAATCATGGCGAAATCTCGAAGGAACGTGCCAAATAAGTCGTGTTTTTGAATAGGTTTTGTTGCTTTTATTACACATAAATGTGCTAGTTTAGGAACAGAAGGGAGGTAATCCTCCACACCATGTTTAGAGAAACAAAAAACACTAACCTTGCATTTCCAGAATCTTTTTCAGAAGAAATACTTTGCCTTGAGAAATAGTTGACTTCCCAGAAAAATCCGCTGTTGAATTGCAGCAATGGAAATCCTTTGAATGCTCCGACGTGCACATTTTCGCGATGATTTGAAATGTACGCAGTTTGACAATATTTTACAAAAACTGTGTGTTATTCAACTCTATACGGTATTACGAATCCGAAATCAAAATCACCAATTGTAAATCGCAAATGAGTGAAAGTACTGTCGGAGATTCAAACACTTTCAACTCTAGCAAATTTTCAGCGAAAAACACAGATATTTCGATGGATTCAGATGGAAAGAAGGTATTTTCTGACTTAAAATCGACATTACAAGACGTTTAGGTAAGTGATGTTTCAGTTAACATAAATTCTGACTCGGGTGAACTCCCGTTGTTACAAAAACAAAACAATTTGGAGATTATTATGGGCCTTGACAAAGTTTTGAAGGAGTCACTCACCGTACACAATTATAGAGCCACACAATCACCGCAACCAATCCCCCCTTGGGGAGACTTCAGGAGTAGAGACTTATCTTTACCAGTATTCTCAATGCCTGAAGGCCTCTTCCGGGCACCTCCAAAACCTTCGCTCCTCTTTCTTTTCGGGTCTGTCACCTTTTGACAGCTTATCAAAGTAGGGAGGTGGCCGTCACAATGCTTTTAGCCACCCCATCCGATGTGGCCGGCATCAACATTAGTAGGCGTATATTTTTAACTAAAAAGCATCCGGTCTCTTGTCCGAAAGACCTGCGGCTCATCTCGATTCAAAATTCCCTCGTCTCGATCTACGAAAAAGCGCTTGCGCGTAGAATCCGCGATCATTTGAGTAGGCGAAAATTAATCCCACCTGGTTTCCATGGGTTCGACAAAAATCGCTCGGTCCATTCAGCAGTTGGTGAAGTGCATCAGTTCTGTCGGGAGAATTGACATCAACTCGCTGTGGCTGTTTTCCTTAACTTTTCGGCTGCATTTGACCGCATCTCCATACCTTTTGTTATCTCTTCTCTTAGGTCCCTCGGGTTGCCTGCGAGAATTGTTAACAGGGTGAAGATACTGCTGTAGACCAAGCGATTTTATTATGAAGACGACCCTGATGCGCGTCAGTTCTACCCTATTACGGGTGTACCTCAAGGTTCCCCTCTCTCCTATCTTGTATCTTGCTGCCTCCATAAATCTATTCAAAATATTTAAACGTGATCAACGTCTAGTGGTGTACGCTGATGACAACACAACCATGTTCTTTGAACGCAGGTGTAAAGACGTAGTCTTTGACATCAGCCGATTATTTTTTAAGATTAAAAGACCAGTTGCCCAGGTCCAATCTTGTTCTAACTCCGCCAAATCGCAGGTGGTTGTCTTTCATGGCTCTCCTGCGACGAAGCAAAAACTTAAGAGACTAGCACTCTCTGCGCTATCCTCCATATTTGCCTCTGAACCACTCCCTACCTTCAAAAGTCGAGTAAAATACCTGGGGTTCACCGTTTCGGTGAACTGGTCGGCGAAGCTGACCTGGATGGACTTAAACGTATCCTGAAGAGAGCTAGATGGGCTCTGAAACGAGCCCAGCATTTGTCGTTGAATGGGAAAACCCAGGAGCGCCTTTTGACACTTGGTCTATCTCGGAATTAGTCTATCTCGGAATTAGTCTTCTATTAGTCTTCAATTAGGAATGGAAAAAACCTCAACTTGGACAATATACAGATATGTTCTTCGAACACAGCGTTCAAGGTAAAAGATTTATTATCAAACACCAACGAAGGGATAGGGGAGCTTCCCCCTATTCCCAAGGCAAAAAATCTAACGATTATAAAATTACTGAAACCTGTTAAAGGACAAAATTTGTTTAACGTGTTTTTGCATGAATTTACAATATTTTACAAACACCGTATGTTATTCAACTCTATACGGTATTACGAATCCGAAATCAAAATAACCTCCTTCTGGAAGATATTCAAAAAGGAGAAGTTTGTCTGTTGGAAGGATAGAGCTTTAGGTTGGATTGGTAGAATAGGCCTTGATAAAGTTTTGGATGAGTCACTATCCCTACACAATTATGGAGCCACTCAATCACCCCAACCAATTCCGCCTTAGTGTGACTTCAGGAGTAGGGACTTATCTGTTACAGATATCCTTAACTCTTGGGGGCCACTTCCGGGCACATCTAAATCCGTCGCTCCACTATCTTCTCGAGTCTGTCAGCTTTTGACAGCCGATCAAAGAAGAGAAGTGGCCGTCACAATGCTTTTAGCCTCACCATCCGATGTAGCCGGCATCAATGTTAGTAAAAGGATTTTTTTACCAAAGCATAGTCAGGTTTCATGTCCCAAAGATCTGCGTCCCATTTCGATTCAAAACTCCCTCATCTCCATCTACGAAAAAGCGCTTGCGCGTAGAATCCGCGACCATTTAAGTAGGCGTAATTTGATCCCACCGAGTTTTCACGGGTTTGTCAAGGGACGCTCGGTTCATTCAGCAATAGGTGAAGTGCATCAGTTTTGTAGGGATAATAGCCATCAACTAGCTGTGGCTGTTTTCCTTGACTTTTCTGCTGCATTTGACCGCATTTCCATTCCCTTTGTTATCTCCTCTCTCAGGTCCCTCGGGTTGCCTGCGAGAATTGTTAACAGGGTGGAGATATTACTGTTTACCAAGAGGTTCTACTATGAAGACGACCCTGATGCGTGTCAGTTCTACCCTATTACAGGTGTGCCCCAAGGATCCCCACTTTCTCCTATCTTATTTCTTGCTGCCTCCATTGTACTATTCAAGAATTTTAAACGTGATCAACATCTAGTGGTATACGCTGATGATACCACGGCCCTGTTCTCTGGACGCAGGTGCAAAGATGTCGCTTCGGACATCAGCCGCTTCTTTTTAAGATTAACAGACTAGCTGACCCTATCCAATCTTATTTTAAATTCATTCAAATCGCGGGTAGTTGTCTTTCATGGCACCCCTGCGACAAAGAAAACATCAAAGAGACTAGCACTCTCAGCTCTATCTTCTATATTGACTAATCAACCGCTCCCTACCTTCACAAGTCGAGTAACATACCTGGGGTTCACTGTTACGGTGAACTGGTTGGCGAAAGCTGACCTGGATAGACTTAAACGTATCCTGAAGAAAGCTAGGTGGGCCCTGAAACGGGCTCAGCATCTGTCGTTGAATGGGAAAACCCAAGTGCGCCTCTGGGGTACTTGGGCTATCTCGGGATTAGTCTTCTTTTCGAGAGGTCGTCCTCCAGAGCAAAAACTAAGGTTTCTCAAGCTCCTCATCTCGCGATTACCGCGCATAGTCCGCCTAGATTGGATTCTTCGGGGGGTGATAGACCCCGGGTGGTTCAGTCGAAGAGCGGCGTGTTGGATTAGCTGGAGGGCTCAGATCCCGCTGGACCTGAGGCCGTAGAATAAATAGAAGATTGAATGATTAACGAATTGATATTATTTTTGTCTTCTCTTGCATGTTTTGTTCTGTGTAACACGTTTTTTTATCGGTTACAAGTTTTGTTTAAGAAAATCCTTATCTTATCTTAAAATAACCGCATCTATACATTTCAATAAAACTGATGAAAAAGTGCATTGACGGACGATCAAAGAATTTTGAAAAAAGCATTACACAGAAAACGATGGAAATTCCTGCTGGAATCAAGGAAATGATGGCTAAAGAAGACTTTGGAACGACGCAATTGCAGGTTAGTGAGTTTTCTACTGTTGGAGGAGAGGGTGAATTACTTCCCCCAATCCCCAAAACAAAAAACCTGGGCATTATTACATTTTTGCAATTAATAGAAAGATATTCCTTGTATAACCGGCAGAAGAGTTTACGTACCCGCATTGCAACCGGTGCCATAAATGGGGGCACTGGGCCTCCAGCTGCAGAGGGGTGGCAAGCTGCGGTAAATGCGGGAAAATAGACTGCCCCGCGATTGACTCAGCTCTTCCCTGTTCAAATGGGATCAAGTGTTGTAATTGTGGCGGGGCTCACCCTGCGTGGGGAAGGAAGTGCCCCCACTTCAAGGAATATTTTGCAAAGTTCCGTGCGCCAAAATCTGCACCTGAATCATTCGCCAAGTCGGCATATAGATCCTCTGACTGCGAGTCTATGTTGATTATGGACCTCAAGTTCGAAAATTTCAAAAAGGAAATACAAGAGCTTGTGGCGAAAACAATTGCCAATCTGCTTGTCAATCCGGTTATAACAATTCCAACCGATAGGGATACAAATAAAAGAGAGGCGTCGGCTCGGAAATCTAAAAAACGATGAGCTTCGGCCCAAGCCGTTCCCCCCTTAAAGATCGGCAAAATGCTTATGGGCATGAAACGAAGCGCCTCAAAGGGAAATGATGATAATGCCCGGGGGTAAGTACCAACTCTAGGCGGCGCTTGTGGTGGAGGGGGCAATCCTTCCACCCCTAGCTCTGTCTAGAATGTGACAATCACCTTCCAGCTAAACTAACACAATGCAAAGTAATAAAGAGCCTTTTTCACTGAATATCCTTCAGTGGAATTCGGGAGGTGCTTCTGCCCTTAGCCTTTTATCTGGTAGAAATGCAGATGTTATAGTCCTTCAGGAAACGCGGTCTATCCGTATCCCTCAGTACATTACTCGATTTATTCCTAAGCATACATACACCCACTTCACTCCGTATATAACCCCTCCCCACTCCTTTTCATCTCAAGGTCTTTTAACCTTAGTTAAATCCTCCTTAAGATCTTCCCTCCTTCTTAACTATTATTGTCCAGCCCTATCTTGTTTGGCTATATCACTTCGTAAGAACGGTAAATGGATCAGTATAGCCAATATTTATATATGGCCAGGAGAAATTCACAAGAACCGTGATCTTCTGGATAGTATATTAGGTAGTGGCTATGACATGTTACTTGGTGACTTCAACAACAGAACTGGTCGTTGGATTAATGCTGCAAACCGCAGAGCCAGGATCGACTATCTTATTCACAAACCACCTTCCCCCACCTTTCATTGCTCAACAACTAATTCACTCCTCGACATATTACTGCTTCAAAAAACGTGGTTGTTAAAACCCATCTGTACTGAGCAGTCGCGCCAACAACAGACCACCTCTCATGATCTGATTCGTTGGAGTTTAGAGGAAGATACGTTGCTGAGGAGAAGGTTCCACTTTGATCCCATCAGGGTGGCCTTCTTTCAGGCAGCTATCCAACTCTTCCCCCGAATTGGGAATGAGAGTTTGACCGAATTTAATACCTACCTCTCTTCGCAAGCTACCGCGATACTATCGACTACCTATAAAGGTCGCATATACAATCCCACTCCAACAAAACTCAAGGTCCTAGCTAAAATGCTACACCTTCCTAATCTCTCTGTTTCCGCCAGACAAGCCCTCTCGAATGAATACTGGAGCACCAGATATAGGTTCCAGCTGAGTAGGGATAAGGCAAGCATTTCTCGCTATAGCCCTTCTCAGTCTTCCTCCTGGAAGATATTCAAAAAGGAGAAGTTTGTCTGTTGGAAGGATAGAGCTTTAGGTTGGATTGGTAGAATAGGCCTTGATAAAGTTTTGGATGAGTCACTATCCCTACACAATTATGGAGCCACTCAATCACCCCAACCAATCCCGCCTTGGTGTGACTTCAGGAGTAGGGACTTATCTGTTACAGATATCCTTAACTCTTGGGGGCCACTCCCGGGCACCTCCAGAACCCTCTCCACTCGTGTCTGTCAGCTTTTGACATATAGTCAGAGAAATAAAGTCGCCATAACAATGCTATTAGCCTCCCCGTCTGACATTGCTTACATCAATATTAGCTGTCGAGTATTTTTACCTAAAAAGAAGTCGATTACATGTCTCAAAGATTTGCGGCCTATTTCAATTCGAAACTCCCTCATCTCCATTTACGAAAAAGCGCTTGCGCGTAAAATCCTCGACCATCTAAGTAGGCGAAATTTAATCCCACCAGGTTTTCATTGGTATGTAAAAGATCGCTCGGTCCATTCAGCAATAGGTGAAGTGCAACAGTTTTGTCAAGATAACAGTCATCAGCTTGCTGTGGCTGTCTTTCTTGACTTTTCGGCTGCTTTTGACCGCATTTCCATCCCTTTTGTTATCATTTCTATCAGGTCTCTCGGGTTGCCTGCGAGAGTTGTTAACAGGGTGGAAATATTGCTGTACACAAAGCGATTCTTCTATGAAGACGACCCAGATGCACGTCAGTTCTACCCTATTACAGGTGTGCCTCAAGGCTCCCCACTTCTCCAATCTTTTATCTTGCTGCCTCTATTAAACTCTACAAAAAATTCAAACGCGATCAACAACTTGTGGTATACGCTGATGATACCACAGCCGTGTTCTCTGGACGCAGGTGCAAAGATGTAGACTCTAACATCAGCCGTTTCTATACTAAATTAAATGATCAGCTGCCCTTGTCCAACCTTGTTTTAAACTCCTCCAAATCGCAGGTGGTTGTCCTTCATGGCGCTCTTGCGACAAGGAAAAAAACTAAAAAGATTAGCACTCTCAGCTCTAACTTCTATCCTGACTAATAAACCACTCCCTACCTTCACAAGTCGAGTAAGATACCTACGGTTCACCATTACGGTGAACTGGTCAGCAAAAGCTGATCTGGATAGACTAAAACGTATCCTGAAGAAAGCTAGATGGGCCTTAAAACGGGCCCAACATCTGTCATTGAAAGAGAAAATCCAAGTGCGCCTCTGGGGTACTTGGGCTATATAGGGATTGGTCTTCTTTTCAAGAAGACGTCCCCCAGAACAAAGACTAAGATTTCTTAAGCTCCTCATCTTGCGATTACCAAGCATCGTCCGCCTTGATTGGATTATTCGGGGGGGGGTGAAAGACCCCGAGTGGTTCAGTCGAAGGGCGGCGTGTTGGATTGGCTGGGGGCTCAGATCCCGCTGGACCTGAGGCCTTAAAGATTGGTGAAGACCTGAATCGCGACTCATTAGCTAAATTTTTCATTCCTGTATTTTTGATACAAGTTCCTTTTTATTTTTTAGTTGTTATATAACACTAAGTTTTGTTATTTAAGAAAATCTTTATCTGATCTTAAAATCAACGGAGTGATGGTAGAAGCAACTGTCGGAGCATCAAAAGCAATCAAAAGCATTTTTTAAGTAAAAACATGGAAAAACTGGATCAGATTTTGTCTAATTTCAACGATATTTCTACGAATAAGGGTATTTTTCTTAATCAAGCGAACAACGGCAAGGTTAGTACTGTTTGTTCTTCTATTACTGTTCAGGAGTTTTTTCCTACTGTCACGAAACTGGCAAATTTGGCCATTATAACAGCGACGAAACCGTTGAAAAAACACTTACTGTTTCGAACGCTTCTAAGAGATTTTGCTCTAAAACACTCAGAAAGAATTATTTTTAGCAATGTCAAATTGTTCGACAACTCGATTAGAATCTCTTTTTCATCACCAGATCTATTACAAGAATACAGTAAGTTTTTCCAAGAAAAATTCTTTAAAATTGGAAATATTTTAATCAAGCATATAATGACTACACTCAAGATTTCTAACTTCCCATTACAATTGGAGCCTGAAGACCTGAATTCACTTCAGAAAAAGTTTAAATTAACTAATCTTCGACAATTAAAGGGGAAGGAAGGAACTGATCTCCCCATCGCGTTCTGCTCTGCGGAGCTCAACCAAGCTGAAATTCTTTCTATGAGTAGTGCCAACCCGTTTCTCAAATATAATCTAGTCTTCCTTATGGTGGAACATGATGATATGACATTCCCACACTGCTTCGCTTGCCACAAGTGGGGGCACTGGAAATCTTCATACAGCTCAACCATCCACTGTGTGTCTGAGGAAAAGGAGTCTTGTCCGAGTTTGTCTGAAGGAAATGAATGCACCGCGCCTGTAGTGTGCTCTAACTGTCATGGCTTGCACTCAGCGTGGTCTAGGCGCTGTGCTGCTTTTAAATCCTACAAGAGCCGTTTCGTTGGGTCACGACCTAAATCTTTTTTTTGTCGCCCTCAAGACGAATAACGAAGATTCCAGAATGTCTGATGCTGAAATTTTAAAGGTCATAAATGCTAAAAATTCTGAAGCAATCGCGTCTATGCAGAATTCGCTACAAAACTTCATCTTGGCCTTTATGTGCACGTCTCCAATGCCGGCTGCTACGATTTTGAACCAATCTAAGAAAAGAGGAGCATCTGTGCCGATAGTCCCACCCTTAAAGGCGGGTAGACTCCTAAATAAGAACAACTCCCGGAAAAATGAAAATATTGCCGGGGTGCTCCGGCCCCGATGGGCTAGAAGCAAGGGGGTAATCCCCCTGCACCTAGCTCTGTCTAGGCTTGTGACACCCGTCCAACTGATCTGCCACAATGGTGAGTAAACCCGAGCCTTTTTCACTGAATATTCTTCAGTGGAATTCGGGAGGTGTTTCTGACCTTAGAGTTTTATCTGGTAGAGAAGCAGATGTTATAGTCCTTCAGGAGACGCGGTCTATCCGTCTCCCCCAGGACATTACTCGATTTATCCTTATGCACATATATTCCCACTATAACCCGTATATAACCCCACCTCACTCATCTTCTTCTCAAGTACTTTTGACCTTAGTCAAGTGCTCCTTAAGGCCTTCCCTCTTGCTAAATTACTCTTGTCCAGCCCTGTCTTGTCTATTAGTTTCACTCGTTGAGAATGGTAAACACCTCAGTCTAGCCAACGTCTACGTTCATCCAGGGGAGATTCACAAGAACCGTGACCTCCTGGATGGGATTATAGACGGCGGCTATGACATGGTACTAGGTGACTTCAACGACAGAACTGGTCGTTGGATTAATGCAGCACTCCGCAGAGCCAGGAACGGTTATCCTATTCACAAACATCTGTCACCCACCTTTCATTGCACCTCAACGATTTCACTCCTCGACTTATTACTGCTACATGAGAGGTGGTTGTTAAAACCCTTCTCCACGGAGCAGTCGCGACAACATCTGTCCACCTCTCATGATCTAATTGGTTGGCGGATAGAAGAGGATACGCTGTTTCGTAGAAGATTCCACTTTGACCCGATCAGAGTGGCTTTCTTCCAGGCAGCTATTCAACGCTTCCCCCAAATTGGTAATGAGAGTTTAACCAAATTTAATTCCTATCTCTCTTCGCAAGCTACCGCGTTGCTTTTGACAACCTATAAAGGTCGCATTTTCAGTCCCACTCCGACAAAATTCAAGGTTCTAGCTAAACTACTAAACCTCCCTAATCTCTCTTCTGCCGCCAGACAGACCCTCTCGAATGAATCCTGGCGCACCAGATACTGGTTCCAACTGAGAAGGGATAGGACGAGTATCGCTCGTCTTAACCCTTCTCAGTCTTCCTTTTGGAAGATATTCAAGAAGGAGAGGTTTGTTTGCTAGAGGGATAGGGCTGTGGGTTGGATCGGTAGTAAAGGCCTTGATAAAGTTTTGGAGGAGTCACTAGCCCTACACAATTGTGGATACACTCAATCGCCGCAGCCAATCTCGCTCTGGGGGGACTTCAGTAGTAGATACTTATCTGTACCAGATATTCTTAACGCCTGGGGCCTCTTCCGGGCACCTCCAAATCCGTCGCTCCACTCTCTTCTCGGGTGTGTCGGCTTTTGACAGCCGATCAAAGAAGGGAGGTGGCCGTCAGAATGATATAAGCCACCCCATTCCATGTGGCCGGTATCAATGTTAGTAAAAAAATTTTTTTACCCAAAAAGTATCCGGTCTCTCGTCCTAAAGACCTGCGGCCCATTTCGATTCAAAATTCCCTAGTCTCGATCTACGAAAAAGCGCTTGCGAGTAGAATCCGTGATCATCTAAGTAGGCGAAATTTAATCCCACCTGTTTTCCATGGGTTCGTCAAAGGTCGCTCGATCCATTCAGCAGTTGGTGAAGTGCATCGGTTTTGTCAGGAGAATAGTCATCAGCTTGCTGTTGCTGTTTTCCTTGATTTTTCCGCTGCATTTGACCGCATCTATATTCCCTTTGTTATCTCTTCTCTCAGGTCCCTTAGGTTGCCTGCAAAAATTGTTAACAGGGTGGAGATACTGCTGTATACCAAGCGATTTTATTATGATGATGACCCTGATGCGCATCAGCTCTACCCTACTACGGGTGTGCCTCAAGGCTTCCCTCTCTCCTATCTTATAACTTGCTGCCTCCATCAATCTATTCAAAATATTTAAACGTGATCAACGTCTAGTGGTGTACGCTGATGACAACACAGCCCTGTTCTCTGAACGCAGGTGTAAAGACGTAGTCTTTGACATCAGCCGATTCTTTTTTAAGATTAAAAGACCAGTTGCCCAGGTCCAATCTTGTTCTAACTCCGCCAAATCGCAGGTGGTTGTCTTTCATGGCTCTCCTGCGACGAAGCAAAAACTTAAGAGACTAGCACTCTCTGCGCTCTCCTCCATATTTGCCTCTGAACCACTCCCTACCTTCAAAAGTCGAGTAAAATACCTGGGGTTCACCGTTTCGGTGAACTGGTCGGCGAAGCTGACCTGGATGGACTTAAACGTATCCTGAAGAGAGCTAGATGGGCTCTGAAACGAGCCCAGCATTTGTCGTTGAATGGGAAAACCCAGGAGCACCTTTTGACACTTGGTCTATCTCGGAATTAGTCTTCTTCTCAAGAGGACGTTCCCCAGAGCAAAGACTAATATTTCTGAAACTCCTCGTCTTCCGTTTACTCAGCGTCGTCCGCACCGATTAGATTCTTCGATGCGGGGTGAAATACCCCGGGTGGTTCAATCGGAAAGCGGCTTGTTGCATCGGTTGGGGGCTTAGATCCCTATGGATTTGATGCCGAATTAAAGGAAGACTTCTATGAATATTCGAGAAACTGATCATTTCATTCTACTGACCTATATATTCTGTTAAATTGATTTATCTTGTTTATTTAGTAATAAAACCTTTATTTATTCTTTTGTTTAACCTCTGGAAGCTGCTTTTCTCCCCTTAACATAAATGCCTAACATAAATGCCTTAACTTCTAAAAAAGAAGTAGTGTCCAAAAAATGTCATTGTAAGGAAAATTTTGTGGATTTTGTAGTACTAATTCTCAACAAACTGCAAAAGATTTATTAACGTATTTACCAAAAGAAGTTGTTATTTTACGAGAGTTACTCACAACTATAATTCTTGTTCCAAGAATTATTTTTTTAAATTTAGCGTTCGGTAATTTGATTAATAAAGAAGTAGTCCGATCGGTACTCGTCACCTCCAAAGTTGATGGAAACATAAATTTTAGAATTTCTTAGAAAACACGATCGTCGAGCAAAATATGAGCGAATGTTAAAACTGTAAAAACTGTAAGCATAATATGATGATATGAAGACGATCAAAGAATTGCTTGATAACGTGTTAGTTACGTTAACATTATTTTAAAACGAACATGAGAGTTGAAAATAGTTTTAACGTTTCAACAGTAAGAGACAATTTTTAGCTTTTAGAACGTGATGCTAATAAGGCCCTGTGAAATGAGCTAGCTGAAAGACGTCTAGTGAATCCAAGAGCTTGTCATGCGATGCCGATATACAGCAATTACAAAACGACATAAATTTGGTCATAAAGTTGGTTATATATATAACTTTTGCCGAAAAGGCTCGATATTTAATAAATTATCAAAATCTTGACGAATTGCAAATGATGAGTTGTTAAGGGACCAGGATGACGGATTTTGGTGTCTCTTAAATACACAAGTTAAATGCTATAAAAAAGAAACTCAACTTGCATGTAACAATAGTAATAGCTTTTATCGCTTTTATATAGAGCAATTTTTTGTATAATAGAGCTTCTTGAATAAAAATCGCAAAGACTAATGCCTAAATCAATACAGATTAATTCGGAAGGTAAACGAATTGATGGGCATAAATCCAAACATTTTAGAATATAGTTCTTCTTAAATGTTTAAGCCTATATATTTATTAAAACTGTTGAATGTTAACTAAATATTGCTATTTGAAAAGCTATTATTTTAAATAACCGACTAAGGAAGAAGAAGGGAAGGTATACTACCCGAACCGCATAGCCTAAATTTACCGTGAACTGAGCGGTAGCTGTAATTACCCTTATCAAATAATTGACCAATTAGCGAATTCCGTATTAGGGCCGAACCAGCAGATAGTCTACAATTAGGCAATAGATTCGAATACAAACGCTTAAGAAGATTCACATTTTTCCAATATGTTTCAGGATAACTAGATACGATTGTTGTAAAATACGAACTGTCTATTAAGTTAAATCTACGCATTGAAATTCCAGTAAGATTGTATAAATGGTCCTCTTTTAATTGCACATCTTCACTATAAGTTTGGTCATTGTAAATTGAATTTAAACGATTCGGGACCTGTTCCATTGTATCTTTAATGTAAGAAAAATCAGTTTTTAATCTATCTTTAAGCTGATTTACTTTGTCACGAATATCGATCGACAAGTTGGCGGCTATACACCCCTTTTCCCGGATGGACTGTAAACGACAAATTTCCAGATTAGTTGATCGGTATTCTTCCAATTTTGATTTATTCATACTTCCCAATAATTTACTGGAAATTGCATTCTGTGTTGCTACTGACATTCGTCGTTTAAATAAGTTATCCAACAATGCTTGTTCGTCGTCGAGTATGGAAAAATCAAATGTTGGAATGACTGTTTTATATAAAACGCTATCGGCCTTTTGAACCGGATAAAATGTTTGTGATAATCTAGATAATCGACTTAACAACATCTAAAAAAATTATTTGTGCACTTAAATAATAATGGAATTGGTTGGAACCTAAAAGAGCTACCAGTTTGGAAATCGAATATTATAGTAAACTGCAAATTGAGTTGAAAGCTACATAACGTGAGTAATTAATATTGATTTACGTAAAGTAATGAATTTTACTTTAACAATATAATGATGTCTTCTTGTTAGGCACCAAGTAAGGGTGATCTATAGTGGATATCTTTATTTAAAAAGCATTAAATTTACATACTTGGCAAATTTGATTTATTATATTCTAATAAAGTGTGATCGTGGATATCATTTACTAAACAAAAATTAGTAAAATAATTTATTAATATTTAATATTTTAAAATCTAACTTCATTAGCCGTACGGGTTTTAAAAGAGATCTCATCTAAAATGTATAAAACTAGACGCTATGCCTTTAAAGTATGGATGACCGCATTTATATTAGCAGACACGACATGATGAGGGATGGCAATTCAGCAGCATTGCTAGGTGTCATAAATGAACGTATTGCAGAACACATATAACGACATTTTCTATATTACAGCATGTTATTAACCATAAGTTTAATTTTGATAGGGCTCCTTTATTTAAAAACGATTATTTTAAATTATTTTATTTAAATAATTTTATTTATTAAAACTGACTTTTATTTTAAATTTCATTTTTAAATTTTAACTTAATATAAAATCTTATATAATTATTTATTATTTATCTTTATTTTTGATTTATATATCGCAAAAATGCGTAGACTCACTTATCTAATCATATTTGTTCAACTGACAAGTTATTATTGACCTGTGGACTTTGTTTTCCCGGTAATATAACCTCTGTCAAAAATACTAGAACTATGTATTCTGAATACGAAATTATTTTTCTGCTAATTTTCAAGCAAGTTTAATTGATTTTTCTTATTTTTTGTAATATTACAATATACAAAACAACAAAATATTATTAAAAATTCATTTAAACTATTAACCGAAACCATTTTATGGATGGATAATAAATAATATGCTTTGTATTAGAATAAGATACACTAGATAATTAAATGCCATCAGAGAAAAAACGTCATTAGCGTGGATTTGGCTTCGCTGCTATGTTGGGTAGGGGAATAATGGTCGAAACCTGGTAGCATACCAGTTCTTTCAGTTAACCTCTAATCCTTATTCTGATACATCGTTTGTTATTTATTAGTCAATTAACAAAAATTGATTTGTGTTTTAAATTCTATCGTTTTTTATTTATATAGAATAAAATACGTATACTCACTTATCTGAAATGATATGTTCAGTCAGAATTTTCCTTAAAACTTAATGCCACCTGAAGTTTTAAATAAGGCATGAGATAATTGCCAAATTACAACAATTTAAACATTTGTAAAATTTTAGATTTTAGTGTGCAAGTAAGAATAGAAAAATTTAACCGAAAAAATTTTATGGATGGATAATAAATTATTTTATTATTTAAAATAACAGTCATTGATTATGAATTGACTAATAAATAACAGACGTTGTATCAGAATAAGGATTAGAAGTCATCAGGAGGAACTACTATGTTATCATATTTCGGTACCAATTTCTCGACGCAACATGGCAGCGGGGCCAAATACACGCTAATGACGTATTTCCTCTGATAAAATTTGATTATCAAGTATCTTATTGTTGTACAAAGCATATTATTTATTATCCATCCATAAAATGGTTTCGGTTAATAGTTTAAATAAATGTTTAATAATATGTTGTTGATTTATATATTGTAAAATTACAAGAACAAATCAAATAAACTTGCTTGAAACTTTGCAGAAAAATAATGCCGTAAAAAACAGCCTCTCAGCAAATATTTCCTTATATTATAAAAATATAATCTTTATAATTAAAAATTATAATTTAAAATAAAAGTCAATTTT